>APFE030469882.1:0-13514 GCA_000404065.3 Pinus taeda | reverse complement strand
TTTGTCTTCAAGGTCATGTCTCTGAAGGTCAATAAATGTTCAGCAAGCCAGAGGGATGATTTTAAAGGTGTTTCTTCTCAAATTTCTATCTTGTATAGTTAATTTTTACCTTGGATTTAAAAACTCTGTTTTTAAAGCCAAGGCCATTTTTCAAATTTTTGTAAAAAGTGATGAAATTTCAAAAAAAACTTCCAAGGACAGCATGTAACCCTGGCTCCCTTGCCAAGATCCCTCAAATGATATCCCTGCAAAAAGAATCGAGCAAAAGCATTAAATGAATCAATTTCAGGGCAAAGGAAACCAAGAAAAAGTCAAGTTTATAAAGTGTCAAAGAAAAACATTATAAAGTGGGTTTGGGCATGAAATTAATTCAAATCAAAGTTATAAAAGCCCAATCTCCCTCCATCGACCCTCATTGTGCATCCAAGTCATTGAGCAAGAGCTTGCAAGTGATTTCGAGCTGAGTTTGTGAGCTTGACAGGTGCGCGACCCATCAGACCAGGCACGCGACCCGTCAGAGGTGCGCGACCCATCAAGCGCCTTCCACAGTGCATTTTTTTTCAACGGGTGCGACCCGTCAGAGGCACGCGACCCGTTGGGTGAGGCGTGCGACCCGTCAGCGCCCTCCTTATAAAATCGCCTGCAAATTCATCCAAGGAGCCAACAAAATCACCAAATTGCCTAAGGTAGGCCCTCCAACTTACAAATTGCTGCTTGTTATGGTTAAAGACATCATGAATACATTTTTAAAGATCTCATTGTGCAAGAGAAAAAGCTCTATGTGGCTGTGGTTTAAAATTGTAAAATATGCCTAGCGTATTATGCTGTTTTAGGGTATTCCCTTGTAATCATTTTTTCCCCATTCCCATTTCTTTTTCCTTGATATTCCATGTAAATTTCCCTTGCTAAATTTGTAAAGAAAAACTAAACCCTACCCCTCTTCCCTAAAAAAATAAAAACTCAAGCCCTAACCCTACCTCTCATTATACCCATGTAAACAAATGCATATAATGATGCATATGCAATGATTTTGCAATGTTTTTTCCCTAAAATCCCTGTTTTATATATTTACTCCCATTTTCCCTTTAAAAGTATCCCTCCCCTAACATTCCCCTCGTGCTCCTTGTCCCCTTGAAACAGCATATAGATCAGCATTTTGCAAGGCAGAAACAACAGTACATTTTGGCCACTTTGCTCCTTAAACAATGTCAAAAACTGAAACCTATGAGTAGAGTGATGACCAGGCATCAGCTTCAAAGATTGAGGTACAGAGGAGGCCTCATAAGGGTGGAAAGGGTGGTCATCATAAGAGAGAGGAGCCCACTTCTTTGACAGATTTACAGGCTTGTCCTATGGCAGTTTCATGTTTCCAGTATATGTCTTGTTATGAGTTTTGCGAGAGGATCTCTCAGATTCAGCATCACAGAGAGTTAGCTCACCTATTTGTTTTACATTTGCATGATGGACATGTCAACCTTGCCGGGGTGGACTTTACATTGACACCCGAGATGATTGCACAGGCCACAGGGATACCTAATGTCGGAGAGGTATGGAATAAGCGCAAGGTGTTGGACAGTCTTCATTTTGAGCCTTTCGTTAGACCAGCACTCATGAGGCACTTGACAGGTGTGTTTCCCTTCAGATTTCTCAGGAGTGAATATGCTCCACGATGAGGCTCATCATGCTCTATTTTACCTGTGAGGGCAGATTTTCACAGGTATATTCGTACCATATTCGCCTATTGATGCACTTCACACGGGTACGGATGATGAACATCCCTGTTTTCTTCTGCCAGAACATTGAGAGGATGGTGTCTATAATGCAGAGGAAGAGCCCGGCACAGCAATATAGGAGCCTTTACCATTATTGTTTGATTCAGCTTGTAGTATTACATCAGTTGGCTCAGCAAGGCATCTCATGGGAGGAGTTCATCTCTCGTGAACTTTTCACATCATCACCCCTGCCACATCCTGAGGTTGTTCACGAGGAGGGAGGACCATCTCAACAGCATGATATCCCCGTCACTAGACATGTCAGCTCCTCACCTTTGGTTACTTATCAGAGAGGCCAGAGGGCCTTATTTGCAGCAGCTCAACGAGTACTTTCTCCACACCAAGTGGAAGGGGTCTCGCCTTCTTCATCAGCACCACGAGTGTTATCTCCACACCAGCTGGAAGGGGCCTCGTTTCTGATAGTAGCACATGTATCAGAGAGGGGCAAGCAGCCCATGATTGAGGAGGGATTGTCCGGTGATTCAGATATTGACATTATTGATCTTGACGCCTGTTCTCCTAGCTCAGAGCTTAAAGATATCATCCGAGAGTAAAGGACCGAGAATGAGTCGCTGCACACGAAATTGCAGATGGCTAAATGGATAATTAACTATTTAGATCAGCGCAACAAACAGTTGGAGGATGAGCACAAGCTTTATGAGCTGTGGAAGATTCGTGAAGACCGAGAATTAGCTCGTAGGAGACCCGATGATTTGACACCCATAGATCGAGAATCTATGCTTATTTGGGACAATGCTCATTTGAAAAGGTTGTTGGCTAAGGCCAACCAAGATAAGAAACTGTTGAGGAACATGAAGAACCATTATTGGGCGTGGATGCACGTGTGCAAAACGAAGATGAAGGTGCTTCAAAGGCGGTTGACCGAGGCATTAAAATGGAGAAAGAGGCTCGATCCCCTCCATATCTTGGCCGAGGCTTCACTCAAGGACCAAGGCACTAAATAGCCTAGCCACAGCACAAATCCCAAGAAATTTTGAGCATTTTGGGTAAATTTTGGGTTTTTTTAGGCAATTTACAGGTTTTCTCCATTAACGGGTCTCACCCCCCGTGAGACCCTTCAACCCGGCAACTCCATTTTGCAAAAACTCAGCATTTCCAGATTTTTCGTGCAAAATTACACATGCTCATCAAAGGACTAGAGATTTGGCGAAGTTTTGGGCCTCCAGAAAGTAAAAAAACAAGTAAAAAATGACTTTCTGTCACTTTTTTGAGACACAGAAAGCAGTCTTGGGAGATTGCAATTTTGGAGGGGAAAATGACCACCAAATTCCGAAATTCCAGTTGGGTTGGAAAGTATACTCACGGGCCTTTCCAACAAGCCTACTCTTGCTTCATTTGGACACCTGGAAGTGCCCCAAAAGTGGTCCCAAAGGCGCGCAACCTGTCAGGCAGAGGCGCGCAACCTATCAGGCAATTTTCTCAAAATTTCACTGTACAGCTCAGAAAAACGCAGATTTGACCATGTTTGACTTTTTGGAGTGGATTTTTATCCTCCTTGATGTAAATAATATAATTTTTTTTGATACTTTTACACTTATGTATCTCTTCTAGAAGATTCATTCATGAAATAGGTGAAAATTAAATGAATGAATTGGTTTCCTAGTTTATAGAGGCAAGTTGTTTTGACTGCCTAGTTTTCAGTGCTTAGTTTAGAAGTGGTTGAAACAGCTCCTAGGATAGTGAGCTCGACCCCTAGAGGCAAGGAAAGGTGTTAGCTTGCCTATATTATGTATTTTCCTAGTCATTTTCAGAGGTTGGAAGGTTGGACTCTTGAAAGAGAAGCTATCATTGTATTATTTCACTGTATCTCTGCAATTTTTGGCTAAGGAAGACCAGGGTTTTGGAGTCCTTTTTGGGATTCTTGTGGTTACATGTATTGATGGTGTGTTTCTCTATGTACCTGTAAGTGTGTTATGTGAATCATTTCCTTTCTTTTCCTTCTGCACATTAAGCAAACAAAGTGTTAAAGTAAGAATTCATGATTGTCATGCTCTGCTTTTTAAGTTTGTTTAATTTCAATGTTTTCTACTGTTTAAGGAGAATTCAAAGTTATTGTTTGCTCTCCTTAACTCCTCACCTGTCATTCCTAATCATCCACCTCAATCAAAGGCATCAATATTGTTTCCTACCTCGCCCCAAAGAACCCCCTGCAGAAACTGTGTCCAATCCCCGCACCCAAAATTGCCATCCCCTCAATTTGCCACCAAAAACCCTAAAAACCCCAAATCAACCCTTTTGATTAGTTTACTAGCCTAAAATCAGTGTTACCCTATTGGTCATCTTGTCCATTGAAGATTTTACTGAGATTGACCGGAGAGAGCCTTCTCCTGCCCCGTAGGGCTAGCTACGAGGCTAAATGGTTTGATGTTGCCTAGAGGTTTGCCTTTTTCAGCCTGAGGTGAAATTTCAAGCGCTAACAGGATGCTCACAGGTAACCAAATCTTCTTAAAAGCCTTCTCCTCTGCCCTCGAAGCCTCCTATTTCCTTATGCAGTTTCTCTTGGGTGATCCAGTTGTTACCAAGTGTAACATTGATCACTCACACTAATCTTACACCCTGTAAAACTGTGCAATCCTCGAGGAACCTTTTTCTTTCTGCATGGATGAGTTTTCTTTATAGGAAACCTCATGAAATTGATAGTACAATGTCCCTGTCTTTAATATCAACTAGGTCTTTCTCTGAATAGACATGCGTGAGTTATCGATGAGAGAATCTTCAGTTATCTGGAGTACACTAGTTTGATGCATGCATGCATTAACTAACTGAACTCACAATTAGTTCCTCAAACTATTTGGAACTAATTTAGCTGGACTTAACTCAGTTAACTAAGCTAACTAATTACAAGTCAAATACAACTCATCCTTATCTCCTTAACTAAGGGATAATCTCATTAATTTAAGGGATAACTGTTGCATGACTTCACAAAGACTTCTAACTTGAATTTCTCCAACTAATTAATCCAAGATGAATTAATTAATTATTTTCCAAGCAGCTGGTGAGACTAAATTCAAATTTTAATTCGCAATTTTAATTCAAGGACAAATTAAAATTGGAATATACTGAGTGTTATTTTTAGCATTTCTATTTTTATCATTTCTTATTGCTATTCTCAATACTCCCTCTTAACAAGAAAGGAATTCAACTCGATCCTGATCCTGAACCTTTGGAATGTTCTGCATGCAACACTTCTCCCTAGCGTTGTTGCTCCAGCAACCCTAGAAACAAAAGACATCCAACCTGAATTAGAATGATGCCTCTGTCATCAAAGTCTCTGACTATTATTGCCTCTGTCGACTGAAAACTTTGTGCTTCTGCTGACCCAGCCTTTCTACACTGTTTTCAATCCTTCTCTGTGCTTTTTAGTATCTAACTCCTCTAGCCTCTGTCACTTTGATCTCTGACTGCATCAATCCCACTGATTCCTCTCACTACTATGTACTTTGGGCTCCCATAGCAAGGTACGATCCATGAGATAAAACCTCTCAATGGACCCTGCCCAATTTCAGCCTTCTTGGGACTATCACTTCACATCGCCCCACCTCACACCTAGAGGTATGACTGCATGTGATCCCTTTACTGACTTCTCCAATTGTGGTTCCTCCACAATTGTCTGAGACTTCTTCTGGGACTGCATGTTGAGAAGTAATTTACTCTCCCTCTCAACCACCAAGTCTCCAACATTTGCCTTTCTCCTCAAGGCTTTGCATGCATCTTGAACCTCAAGAGCATACATGTTCTTGACTCGTGAACCGATCTACTTCACTTGTATCATGATGATGTGTCTAAGGAAAACCTTTCCCTTACTGAAGACAAAATCGTAGCCTTTGTCCTCCAACATCGCGACTGATACCAAGTTTTTCTTTAGTACAGGCACATACTTTACATCAGTCAAGGTGATAAGAGCTCCATGCTCCCTATGAAAAGAAAACTGTGCCCACTCCTGAAACAATATACCTTTCATCGTCACCCATCTCTATGCGAATCTTGAGGTCTTTCTCCTCCAAGGTACTGAATAAACTTTTATCATCGGTCATGTGGAATGAGGCTCCACTGTCAAGAAACCAACCACAACCCATCATCGATGACACCATGCATGCGATGAGAGTAAAGTCCATATCGAACTGAGAGGCTAATGCCTCACCTTCCGATCCAACCAAGGATCCCTTCTTGGACTTCTTCGATGGGAAATTTGTCACATAATGACACATCTCATGACAATTAAAGCATCTCACTTTAGACTTGTCAACCTTCTTCCCTCCATGAGAAGAATTCGATTTGGAATGAGAATCATTCTCCTTCCCTTTCCTTGCCTTACTTGCTAAGGCCAGATTTTCTTCATTATCCTTGGATGAAGAACCATCTCGTGTGCTCCTCTTGATCTCCTCCTGCATGAGATCTGACCACAGTCGCTCCCAATCCGATAGTTTCTCCCTTCCATTCACAGAGTCTTGGTAGCTATGCCAGCTCTTTGCGAGGCCAAGGAGAGTGAGGCTCACCATATCATCATCGGTAGTAGTTATTCCCACACTTCCAAGCTCATCTCTACAGGTGGTGAGCTTGTTCAGATATGTGGAAATAGTATCACCGTTCTCCATATTGATTCTTCGAAGCTTGTCCGTGAGTGCCAATTTCCTCTGGTCGCTATTGTTCTGGTAGAGGTCCTTCAATGTCTTCCACATTGAATATGGAGTATCCTTCCCATGGAGACTCGAGACAATATGGTCTCAAACTCCCTCAAGGATGATCCGCCTCGCCCTCACCACACACTTCTTCCATTCAACCAACTCTTGTGCATTAGTTGAAGCTGGATTTGGGTTTTATCGATCAATGAAATTCTTCAAGCCATTGTCTTCTAATACAACCTCCATGCAATCTTTCCATGCTATATAATTTGAGTTTCCATCTAAGGCATACTCGAGTCTCAAGCCATAGAATGCCATGGTGAACTTTGAAGTATGATAAGGATTTGATTTTGTACCTGCAACCAAGAACTTCAAAACTTTGAATTTCCTTTCTCTGTATACTGTTCACAACTTTGATCACCTTTTCTCTGATAAACTTGGCTCTGATACCATGTAGAAATTTCTATATAGATCAGCTAGCTCTGATAAAATGTAGAAATTCTTACTAGAGATTAACCTGATTATGCATTATAACTAAAGCAAAATACTTAATCTACTTCTACAATCAAACTTGTGGAAGCTTAATAGATTTGAGCAAGATCAAGTGGAACAAATATAATAGAGAAGAAGAATCAATACACATGAAACACAAAAGAATACTCTGGGGAAAGCCTTAGCTAAAAAGCCTACTATCTATATTATCATACAAGGTGGAAATACATCAAGATTATACAAAGCCTTAGCACTCACAGCTAGCCAGCTCTCAGTACAATCCTCCTGGATGCTCACAGGCAACCAAATCTTCTCATACGCCTTCTCCTTTGCCCTGCAAGCCTCCTATTTCCTTGCACAATTTCTCCTGGGTGATCCAGCTGTTACCAAGTGTAACACTGATCACTCACACTGATTTTACACCCTGTAAAACTACGCAATCCTCAGGGAACCTTTTTCCTTATGCATGGATGAGTTTCCTTTATAGGAAAACTCATGCAACTAATAGTACAATTTCCCCTTTTTTAATCTCAACTGGGTCTTTCTCTGAATAAACATGCATGAGTTATCGATGAGAGAATCTTCAGTTATCTGGAGTACACTAGTTTGATGCATGCATGCATTAACTAACTGAACTCACAATTAGTTCCTCAAACTACTTGGAACTAACTTAATTGGACTTAACTCAGTTAATTGAGCTAACTAATTACAACTCAAATACAACTCATCCTTATCTCCTTAACTAAGGGATAATCTCCTTAATTTAAGGGATAACTGTTGCATGACTTCACAAAGACTTCTAACTTGAATTTCTCCAACTAATTAATCCAAGATGAATTAATTAATTATTTTCCAAGCACCTGGTGAGACTAAATTCAAACTTTAATTCTCAATTTTAATTCAAGGACAAATTAAAATTGGAATATACTGAATGCTATTTTTAGCATTTCTTGTTGCTATTCTCAACAATTCTCATTATCAAAGTAGAAAATTACATAGCAATGTCTTCCACAAGTCTGGAGCTAAAAAATAACTAGTGTTTTAACAAAAAAAATTCCAATCCTAATGAGGCTCTAGGTCTCTTTATTTATACAACTAAATTCTCCAACAACTTCCTTAAATCTAGGGAGGCTCAACTGCCAAACTCGAGATGAACTAACTCTTTGACTATCACTTGGTTGGCTGCCTTTTGATCTTCATGACTTGGCTGCTTGTACTCCGAGCTAGTGTGACTAATGGAGGAATATTCAAATGAGGGAGGAGTAAATGAGGAGGATTTACCTCCTACAATCTCTCTTCCTTTTCCCGTTTGAGTTTCAGCCTTTAATCTTGCCAAAATTCCCTGATTTCCTCTCACAAACCTCCATTTAATGCACATTAGTCCACTAGGAATAATATCTCACTTTGACTCATCTTATTAAACAAAATATAATCAAAACATGTAATAAATTGTGAGAGGAGTTGATTTGAATAAGCTAGGAGGTGAATTAAGGTCCATATAGTTACCCAATGATGAGGCTCATCATCACTCCCCTACTCAAAGTGTTTCTCATCCTCTGAGCAACTCAATCGATATCCATATCTTTTGTAGCCCTAGTGGCATCCCTAACATCCCATGCTTCTGCTGTGGTCTCTTCTTCTTATGCATAGAATCCTACCTTCCTTTATATCTCCTCCCATTGCTTTCTTTCTTCCTCTTCCTTCCTTCCTTCTAACATCCGCAAGAGCAGTGGTGGAATGAGTCTCAAGCCAATCCAATTGACTTTGAGCCTCTGGATGGTTTGCTTGTACATGGGTGTCCTGTTTAGTGCTTCTCTCATTCTTTGATGAGAATGGCACTCTCTGATTTTCAAACTATATGGCAAAGTATTCCATCTCCTTTAGAAAGCTTGCATGCTCTCATCCCCTAACAACCTAAAGATATCATCAAAATGTGTAATTTCTCGCTCTTGGGCAGCAATATACCTGGGTGCAAGTTGAGGATCATTTGCAATTAAATTATGTGTGATGATGATAACCATTGGATTTGACTGCTCAACGCTTATCATGAGAGGCTTTGTTTGTTCCCTTGCCAATATATTCTTCATTTATGCAGCCCTTTCTTCCTCATGGTTCATCCATGATGCCAAGGCCATCAACTGTAAATCCCCTAGTTTTGCGTTAAGGTCCCATACATTCAGATTTGTCAAGGCCATGTTATGTAAGTAGAAGTCAGACAGCTTAGCCGTATCCTCCAATGTGCTTTGATCACAAATACCAATGAACTGTCTATAATCGTGGAATGGCATAGTTCCTCTCTATGCTAGGGTCCTGATTTGGAACTACAGCCACTGTTCCTTAAGGTATAATGCATAGGACTTAGCTGGCATCCTGCATTGGATTGCCTCTAAAGATAGACTGGCCATGGTTTCCAATTGATTCTCTCTTTCTTGCAGCTATCCTTTCAACCATGCATTTTCTGCCTCCAACTGAGTTTTCATTATGGCCTCTCTATCCCTCACGCTGCTTAGTTCTCCGCCCATCTCTTTGAGATTTTCCTCCATGTGACCTATGCCCTCTACTCCCTTGGACTTGGCAATCTGCACCCATCTATGTGTTCTGGCTCTTTCCTTGTCAATCTCAAAGAATAATGGGATGGCAAATTTTTGTGGAATGACCCTGCCCCCTTTAATAAATTTGTAGTAGGAGTCAAGGTTAGGTTGAGGGCTAGGTTCCCTTAGCTCTGGGTCCTCCTTCTTTCGTTCTTGCTGCATACTCCCTTCCTTATCCAATTTTTTATTTTCCAATAGGTTTAGCAGAGTTTCCTGTAGGATTTCCTCTGCTTCCTGTAGGTCCTGTTGTGTATCCTATAGGATGTATTTTCCCTTGGATGAGGCAGATCTAGTTACATGCCTTCTCTCATAAGTGATAGGAGACTTAGGGGAGGTTTGTACTGAGGATACTTCTCCTTAAGTTTTAATAACAGGAGCCATATTTTCTTGCTATTTAGGTGAATCTTCAATAACAATGGGAACCTTTGTGGGAGTTTGAGGTTTTCCCTACCTTATCCTTCTACTATTTCTTGTTCTAAAGTATAATGGGGTTTGTCTCTGTCTTTTTCCTTTTTGTTTGATAGGGGTGCTAAGGGAAGTGAGGGCAGCTACCACCTCTGTCTTAGTGGGTTCTAGAGACACCCTGGATGACTGCTCACCTTATTCCTCCTCTTTTCCATTCCCCCTTTCATCTTTTTCTTTCTCCTCGTATTCACCTTGTTCATTAGTTTCCTCATTGGCATCTTCCTCTGTTCCTTCACCACTTTTCTTCTCTTTCTCTTCCTCTTCTTCCTCATCTATTTCCTCTTCATCCCTCTCTAGATCCTCATCTATTTTAGTTTCTTCCTCATCCCTTTCACTGGAAGTAGGGATTTTGTCATATGTGAGGGATTTTATATCCTCCTATGTCTGTATGTCTCTGAAAGTTGTTCATGTGATAGGAATTTTAAGGTTGTGGAGGGAATTATCCAATGATGAGTCTAATTAATCCATGATGGGCCAGCTACTGGTAGTTTCCTTCCTTCACTTTTATGCTTATATCTATCACGAATTGAAGAAGGAAGTAGGGTATGCTGAGTCTGTGGTGAGGAGATGTATCTACTCCAAACCTCAATTCTTCAAGAAGCCTAAAGTGGTATCCATATACCACACTATACCTACCTTCACATGATATGTATTTTATAAGGTGGTAGCTTATTTCATTCCAGGGGTATGGTAGGCTTGCTCTTCTCACTCCATTCTTGTCTTCCATGGCCTCCACTCCCTCTAGAAAGAATTTCTTCTTTGCAGTTTGGCTTTTTCCCTTGTCTTCCTTTCTCCAAGGCATTCCTAAGGGAAGTGTGGTAATTCTGCTTATGATTTCAAGGGTGAGCTCTATGGAGAGGCCTCTCACCACAAATGTGACATGTGTCATGGTTAGTGGAATGAGGGAGAGAGCAAAATCTCTGGCTACTTCATCATCATACCCCCTCAATTTCTCAAAGTATCCCATCCAATTATGCCTTGTGAATATTTCTAGCACATGAGGGTGTTGGCGAATCCTCACAGTGTTTATGGGCTCCCTTCTATTAAACCCCCCTATTATTTTGTCTAGTGAATGGAGGAACAGAGATCTATGATGCAAAATTTTAATGAAGGAGGAAATGGGACTAAAATTCATGTGGATACAATTCCCTTATATAGTTATCAATTTCAATCAAACTAGAAGATTTTTGTTCCTTTCACTTGAAAAAATGGGAGGAAATGTAGATCCTACCTCCTTACAATGCTTGATGTAGCAAACCCCTGTGTTTCCTCCTCTGAAATTGCTCATTTCCAATCCTGTAGACTGCCTAACTGTTTCCTGTAGCATTCTTGTGGGATCTTGTAGGATTTCCTGTAGGATCTCGTAGGAGGTCCTGCGTAGGAAAAAATGAAGTTTCCCTCTCCTGTAGGTTGCTTTAGAGCCGAGAGTGACTTTGCTAGAGTGAGCCTCGAGAACATGAATGCATGTATGCATGGGGATCAACATTTATTGCCTCTTATGGTTGATTTGAGTGAGGTGGTGTGCTGGCAGCCGAGGTACGAATTTCTATTTTTGGACCATTGGTCTCCACTACCACATCATCATTCCTCTCACCTCATAATCAACTCCCACTTTGGGCATCCGTAGTCTTCACTTCTTTCGACCTCATCTTCCTTTTCTTTGACTTGACTACTGCCACATGTGTGAGGACTAACTGTTTTGTCCTAGCTGACTAAACGAAGGTGGCCAAGTTAACTGGTCACCTTTCCGTTATAAACCAACTCGTTCAAAATCTTTACATATTTTGATTACATTATGCAAATGAGAGAGTGAGTGAGATACTTACTTGTTGTAGCAATACCTTGCTATAGTTTGTTGAAGAAATGAGGTGTTTGTTGTATGTTGGCTGCATGTGATTTCTCCTTCTTTTTTTTAATATCTATCCATATATATATAGATAATATATATATATCTATACTTATATATATATATATATATATATATATATATATATATATAGTATATATATATATATATATATAATATCTATATATTATATATTATAATATATATAATATATATATATATTATATATATATATATATATATATATTATATTATATATATAATATATATATATATAATTATACCTATGAATGATTTCTGATGTGCAGTATCTATTGTTGAGAATGATGATGTTGCTTCTGCTTTAGAGGAGGTTCTCCTGGCCCTTGGATACCCATGCTTGAAACTTGCTGCAACCTATGATTTCTATTTGGTGGGATAGGTTGCTATAATATTTCCTACCGGATGTCCTGTAGCTGCTTCTCCCTCCAATTTTTTAATCATATTCTACTGCTAGGACCTGAGGGTGATGGACATGGACATAGAGGAGGTCCAGGGTTGTGTGAATAATGAAAAATAACCTTCAGGTGTTGTTCCCCTCGCTCTCTGCCTCATCTTTTTTTCTCTGTGTTTTTCCTTGAAAACTCTAAAAACAAATTGAAAACTGATTTCTTTTAATGATGATTGCAGGGGTGATCAATGTGGACAGTGGTATGGTAATGATATGGTGACGTAGGGATTTATTTTTTGACATGGGAAGGTCATTTACTTCCCCTAGGGTTGCTTCCTTTAGGATTCCCAAGCCATTGTAATTCCTAAAGGATCATCATGTAGGTTTTCAGGGGATCCTGTAGGTTTTCAAGGGATCCTGTAGAAAACATAGAACCCTTGCAAGCTGAGTCAAATGAGTGAAAAAATGGAAGGAATGGTGGAATGGTGAGGGATAATGAATGGAGAAATAAAAATATGAGTTGAATATGTCCCTTTTGATTCTCCATTGTCGCTCTGATCGTCCTCCTGCTGACCTACAAACAACATTTTCATATTTTCTCTTTTTTTTTTTTCTTTTTTTTAAAACAACTAGTCTGCCTCCAAGAGGTTTTCATCCTAGCTGCTTTCCTTGGGCGCCTCAAGAGATGTTTTCACCCATAGATCTTTTTATTTATCTTTCATTTTTTGTTTTGATGCCATTGGGCTACCTTAAGAGGTTTTCAACCCAATAGTGGGACTCAGGTGCCTCATGGAGGTTTTCACCTGAGTCTCCTTATTTTCTTCTTTTTTTCTTAGTGACTTGATGAGGCAGGCGCTGAGACTTGCTCCACCACCATCACTATTTCGTTGATACCATCTATGAACTCTTTCTTCGACAATGGCCTTTTGTAAACTTTCAATTTGTGCCCATTAACAAGTAAATGAATGGCGTATGCATCTATGGTTCTGATCCACACTGAACCATTATCATGACATCTCTCTATAACATAAGGCCCTAACCATCTAGTCCTTAAATTTCCATTAAAGTCTTTATATTTGGAATCATATAACAAAGCCCAATCACCTTCTTGAAATTTGTTATCCTTGATGTTCTTATCATATGATATCTTCCTCTGAATTTCAGTTACCTCTGTGTGTAGGAGGGCCTCCATTCTAAACTCATCTAAACCATTCAACTAGACAAATCTCTCTTTTTGTGCACTGTTGATATCTAGATCTAGTTGGGCTACCATAC
>APFE030469880.1:0-74149 GCA_000404065.3 Pinus taeda | reverse complement strand
CCAATTACATGTGTGAAGAATGAGTCAATGTTGTCTGACTCCTTCATGCACAGATTCTCAAAATCTCTCCTCAGCAACTGTAGTTTTGCTGTCTTCACTTTATCCATGCCTTGATAGGCTGTCTTGAGGGTTTGCCATGCTTCCTTGGATGTATTAGCTGCTGCTATCCTTGGAAACACACTCTGGTCCACTGCTTGATACAAAAATACAAGGGCTTTTGCATCCTTCTTCCTATTGCTCTTCAGCAGATCCTTCTCTCCTGGAGTTAATCTATTAAACTCATTATCATCTGTTGGTTCATCAAAACCATCTTGAACTAATTCCCATAAATCTTGACAGGAAAAGAGGGCTTTCATAGTTATTGCCCAATAATCATAGTTCTTCCCATTGAACTGTGGGAGCTGGGTGTTAAACATACCCATACCAGTGCTTGTGCTGGTCATTCCTTGACTGTGTATTTAAAACAACTGACTGCTGCAACCAAAAGACTTCTCCCTTCAGCTTCTTTGTCACCTACAAAGAGCCTAAGTCTGCTCTGATACCACTGTTGGGTATTTTTACTTCTGTTTCTTTGAGATGGATAAATACCAAAACCATCAAAATACAAGACACAGAGGCAATGCTCTGTTTGCTTTGCTCTAAGATCTTTTACACAGAGAAGTCTTTTTAAAACAATTACACAGGACAGAGTATTTCACCACCATAAAATTTCCATTCATTAAACAAAAACATTTACATATTCATCCTCTTTCACTCAGAGGGATTCACCAAAACATTTACTCTGCCTCCTATGAAATTTACACCACTGTGTGTAAATATTTCATTTACATTCACTGCTGTGTGAAAACAAAATTACAGGGAGTTACTGATTTACCTTTTCACCTGTGTGAAACAATTCATGGATTTGGAACAAAACAAGCCACTGGTTTTTCATTCACTTCTCCTCCTGCACTGCTGTGCAAACTTTTCTTTTTACATCACAGAGAAAAATTCACACTTCTGTGTTTCATACATATCAAACATTGCATTACAATCCTTGGTTTTCATTGGCTGCTGCGGAGCCCTGTTTCTCTTCTCACCGTGTGCAAAAATCCCCGTGTGTAATAATAATATTACGTCTATGGAGTCAACGCTCCTAAGTTAAAAACATATGCCAAAAAAAATTAAAAAAAAACATTATAGTTTCCGCCCATACTTCATATTAAATTTATGCCCATGCCTGCCGTATGAAATCATAAAGACTTTTACCTAAGTTAATGACACCTTCAGTAAAAACATTAAATAAAACGTGCCGTAAAAGTAAAATTAAAGTTCGGGCAGGTTGAGTGAAATCCTTGTCCGGACTTGATCGGACGCAATTCGCTCACCAGCCTCTGACAAAACAAACGACCTTTGCCGTCCGGGGAAAGTGGTTTTGGGTTCGTACACCCGACGCGTGGCAGCTGGTTAGGTTGTTCGGAGGCCCTCTGACAAAACCCCCTTTTTACCACACCCATTGCGATATGCCTCCACGTGGCTCGTGGTTTTGCTGGGTGGTATTGAGGTGCATTAAATATTTTGCCCGCGCGCGGTTGAAATTACACATTCAACCATTAAAAAAAGGGTATTCATCCAAGAAACGAAATTACTTATATTTACCTCTGCCATACACTTCACTCGAAGGCCTCTCGACACTGGCATAACGCTATTCCTGATTTTACCGAACCCTGTTGACCTCTCCGTTGGCTTCCGTTCATGGCAATTAACGATACATTTACAGCGGCCATCGTCATATAACAATGAATACTAGTAAGTATGCGAACAAACCCAATTAAATGAATCCAATTTATATGCACTTGATGAACAAGATAATGAACAGATGAACTAACAAGCATACATAGAATAATAGCCCCTATTGTTCTGTATTGTGATTTCCCGGCTGTTCGTCCTGATATATAATGGCGGGCAGCTCTATGGAAAATTCTGGGTTTCCCCTCCTCGTTATATGTTTCCACGTGGTTGGATAAAACTATAGAGACGTAGATCCTCACCCAACCGCACTTGGTGGATGCATTACAGATTATTGATGAGATTAGTAATATGTTTCCACGTGGTTGGATAAAACTATGGAGACATCGATCCTCACATAACCGCACTTGGTGGATGAATTACGGATTATTGATTAGATTGCTAAGAGAAGTATTAACCATTACGGTTTATTAAGTAGATTGTGGGGAAGCAAGCATTACAGGGCAGTGGGTTTCAACACAGATTTTCGCATGCAAAAGGCAAAAGGTAGTAAATATTTTCCTTGAAAATTTTAGTTAAGTAGAATTCATAGTTATGTATATGTATATATTATATACTATAATAAAAAACTTATTAATCACATATTTTTTTTATTATTAATTCCAATTCATTATTATATTAATACGAATATTACTTTTTAAGTAGATATAAGTCAAAAAATAAAGTAAATCGGTTTTAAATCAGGCTGGAGTTCATCACGTTAATATATCTTTTAATTTATTAATTAATTTAGGTTTGTTGTAGTGGTGTGAGTTATCCATTTTTGTTTACAAAATTTCTAACTCATTGTTTTCACATTAACAAATATCTTAACTAACAATACAATATATATATATATATATCTTTTAAAAAACAAAGATATATATAAAATAAATATATATATATATTATTAGGAAATATATTATTTTAAATTAAAATATAGTAAATTATATGTTTATCTGAATTCATATTAACTAAAATGTTTACACATTATATTTAGAATAAATTTTATATACAAAATAATATATTTTTGTTTTCTTTCTCTAGTGCTTCTTCTTACCTCCTCTTACATTAGATCCGACCAAAGTAGTTTCCAATCTGGTAGTTTCTCTCTTCCATTTACTGAGTCTTGGTAGCTATGCCAGCTCTTAGGAAGACCGAGGAGAGAAAGACTCACCATGTCATCATCGGCTGTCGTGATCTATACACTTCCAAGCTCATGCATGTAGGTGGTGAGCTTGTTCAGATATTTAGACATTGTGTCACCCTTTCCGCACTAGATTTTTTTAAGCTTGTCTTTTAGCGCCAGCTTCCTCTAAGCGTTGTTGTTCTGATATAGATCTTTCAATGTTTTCCACATTGAAAATGGTGTCTCCTTCCCATGGAGACTCGAAACTATGTCGTCTCGAACTCTCTCAAAAGGGATTCTCCTCGCTCTAGCCACACATTTCTTCCATTCCGCCAATTCTTGGGCATTAGTAGCCGCTGGCTTGGGGACTTCTTGATCAATAAAGTCCTTTAGACCATTGTCCTCTAGTATCGCTTCCATGTGATCCTTCCATCATATATAATTCGAGCTGCCATCAAGGGCATACTCGAGTCTCAAACCGTTGAATGCCATTGGTGAAATTTGAGATGTGATAAGAATTCGAATTCTATAATCAGAAACTTCAAACTTCGAACTTCTCCTTTCTTTGTATAGTGTTCTTTGCTTTGATCATCTTTGCTCCGATACCATGTAGAAATTTCACCGCAAATTACTCTGATTATGTAATGTACTCAAGCAAAATACTTAATCTACTTCTACAATCAAACTTGCGGAAGCTTAATGGATTATGAGCAAGATCAAATAGAACACATATAACAGAGAATGAGAAACCAATCACACATGAGTACAAAAGAATACTCTGGGGAAAGCCTTAGCTAAAAACCTGGATCTCTGTATTATCGTACAAGTGGAAATATGTCTGGATTACACAAAGCTTTAGCTCACAAGCTATCCATTATCAGTATAATCCCTCTACTGCTCATAGACAATCAAAGGCTTCTCACAAACCTTTCCCTTTGCCATTCAAGCCTCCTATTTCTTTGCATAGTTTCTCTTGGGGTCCAATGCTGCCACTTGTGTGAATTCACCTCTCACATTGCTCACTAAACTCAGAAGTAACTGCGCAATCCTGAAGGAGATAATTCCTTCTGCATGGATGAGTTTCTTATATAGGAAAAATCCTCCAACTGATAGTACATTGTCCCTTCCTTTGATCTCAACTGGGTCTCTAACTGAGCTGACATGCATGAGTTATTTATGAGAGAATATTCAGTGATCTGAAGTGCTGCAGTTACATGCATGCATGCATTAATTAACTAAACTCACAATCAGATCCACAAACTGTTGGAACTAATCTAACTGGACTTAACTCAGTTAAATGAGCTAACTAATTACAACTCAAAGTACAACTCATCTTTATCTCCTTTAATCAAGGGATAACTTCTTGAGTCATTGATCGGAGAATCCACAGTAAGGGAGAATCGAGTCTTAACCCTGATGATGGATCCCATTTGGGATTCGAAACGTTGGTGTAAAAACTCCCTTACTGTGGATTCTCCGATCAATGACTCAAAAAGGGATAACTTCCTCAATCAATGGAGAAACTATGGCATGTCTTCACATAGACTTCATGTTTGATTTCCTACAACTAATTAACTTAAGATGAATTAATTAATTATTTTACAAACAACTCCTAACATAAAATTTGAATTTGAATTCTTGATTTTAGTTCAGGGACTAACTAAAATTAGAATCAATCCCGAAATGCTATTTATAGCAAAGCTATTCTTAGCATTTCTATTTTATCATTCCTTGTTGCTATATCCAATACTCCAACGTGAAATGCTATTTATAGCATTTCTATTTTTAGCATTTCTTATTGCTATTTTCAACAGATTTTCAACAGCCCTTTCGTTTTGATTCTTTCTTTTCAACTGTATTAGTTCTCACCGAAATTGCTTAAGTATCCTTTTCCAACCCTTAAATGATATGCATTCTCCTTTTCCCTTTTACAATTTCTTTGCCCAAACTCAACTACCAATTCATGCACAACTCACTAATCATTTCTTTCCTACAAGTGGCACACTCTTGCATTGAACTTCACCTCACTGCACCAATCCACTTGAGCGGACATTGGTGGGAAGCTTGCAGTCTCAATTGACTGCTACGATTTGGTCTCAATTCGATGATGACCTTCTCAATAGTGGGGGGCAGTCTCAACTCATGGATTTTGCAGCTCCGCCTGTAGGACAAACTGCACTACTACTCAATGTGAATAAACGATTAATCCTGATGCTTCCACCTCAAGCTCTTTCACCTAGCACAGACACTTCATGATCAGACAGAGTTGCCTCACCAACAGATTTCACCCAGCACGCACACCAATCAACTCAAAGATGACTAAAAAAATAGTCTTCAACAACAACACAAGAAACTACGCACAACTCCACACTCCAACTAGAATAAACAAGGTTGGTCTCTCTGTGGACTGCACACAATACTCAACACATTATTCAATACCCCACAAGAACTTCACTTTTCAATCGGCTTGATAACTTCTTTGGCACCTCCAATCAAAGGCAACAACAATCACGAAACTAATTGGTTGAGCCTATCCTTGTGAGCCTTCGCACTATGTGATTCTGGCACAAAGTGTTACCAAATGCAATTTCTACCCACACAACAATTCCAAGCTCCACTGCTATGCAATTTTCCACAATCTTCCACAAGAAACAATTCAACATATCCGAAAACATTGCACACCAACAAATCTCCCTTGCATAACGCACAACTCAAACAATTGGCTTCCCATCACCCAACTACTCGTCTCAAATTTTGATCAAAGGTTCGACCGTGCTGGTAGATCACCACCAAGTTAGACCAACAATTTTCTGGAGCAATGACCCTTTGCAATACCGTTGATCAAGGTTCGACCGTGCTGGTAGATCACCACCAAGTTAAACCAACAATTTTCTGGAGCAATGACCCTGTGCAATACCGATTGATCAACGATAAGATCGATCTATCCAAAAAAATTCAAACGTAGGTTCGAAGAAAAATTGATCCACGAAACGATAAAGACATGCTCCAACGACGACATAGAGCAACTCCTCCACATCAGATCCATGATTAATCAAATTGAAGTACCTCTACCAACAACGATTAAACACACAACAAACTCAACCCTTGCGTGAAGCTCTCATACCAAATTGTAAAACACATAATTTAATATAGGGGAACACTTTTATTAATTCGGACCTAACCCTGCTCACACCATAATTTGAATTATTTCGATAAAATTCTACCATTTATGTATTAATAGCCTTAATAAATATGAATAAGTGTTTACATTTACATGAAAAGGTTTAGTTTAAGTCACGAATTTTAAAACTCGTAAATATATTCATTCCAGAATTTTCTACTTCCCATTGGATTTTTAAATAGATACGATTTTTGAATAGACACAAAATAAGATATATCCTTAGTGAATTTCATAACAACGATAAATATAAATCAAAACCTGAAAATATATGCATGGCTACACGGACACTTCGTTATCCTTAACCAAAAAACATGCAAGCACACTCATTTGAATATCTACGCCATCATTTTAATCCAGCCACGTGGAAACGTATTGCTGGGCAGAGAAACCTCGACTTGGCGCTAGAAATTTCCCGGTAGCCTGCACACAGTTATATATAACCCTAAGGGACACCGAGCGTTTCAAAGCAGATCAATAGCCTCTGCCGATCTCTTCTTTCTTTCCATCTAATTTGGGTCTCTTCTCATACATAGTATTCATTATTATATTGCAATGACTGCCGTGAATGCATCATTAATGGCCATGAAAGCGTCATGCCTCCAACAATGGAGGTTAGCAGAAAGGTAGTACAGCATTAGGTGATATCAGGAAAAACGATGCGCCGACTTCCAGGGGCCGTCGGGTGAAGTGCATGGCTATGGAATTCCCTTCACGAATATAATATTTTTCATTACTAGCATCATACCCAATATTGTTGTTGTTTCTTTCTATTCATTATTTTCATTCTATGTTGAACATGGCCTATGCTTTTCAACCTGCAGTGAGATACACAGCCAAAGGACTCTTCCGCGCCCTCCACTCAGCCTACAACGCCCATTTCTCCTCCTCTTCCTGCCCCTAAAAAGGTAAGCAAGTTAGTGCCCATTTTCACAACAGTAAGCAATAAGTATTTCATATGAATAAAACTACGGCATTAATTCAGGTTAGCACAAAGTTTGGGGACGTGTTTGCTTTCAGTGGGTCAGCTCCAGAGACCATAAATGGGAGACTCACCATGTTCGGATTCATGTCAGCTCTAGGGGTGGAGATTGGTAGAGTGAAGGACCCCTTTTCTCAGCTGGCCGGCGGAGGAGTTCCACCGTTTCTTGGAACCGCGATTCTTGTGTCAGTTGCTTCTCTGATACCCATGTTCAAGGTAGTGTCCACAGAGAGCAAATCACAAGCAATAATGTCGGCTGGAGCAGAGATGTGGAATGGGCGTTAGGCCATGATTGGCCTTTTTCTGGCAATTAATATCATATGTAGGATGTCTCTCTCTTATACAATATCTACAAAATATACAGTTGCAGTACAAGACTGTTTACATCACTGGCTGGCTGGTCCTGAAGCAATATAAATTACCATAAAATACGTTGATTCCTCTTCCAAATCCATCGTTACCCTCATGGGCCACGGTAAATACAAGTATCGTTCTATGCAAAAGACGATTTAATATTTTCCACCAATATACATCGATATCATATTTAAAAAAACCCGTCTTATAAACAAGAATTCAATTTTTGACAACATTGGCCAAGAAGGATTTTCTTAACAGCATCTAACCAATATATTGCCATCATCTAAGGTCGTCCTTCCGAATTAGCCTTTCTAAAAATTAAATGAATTTATCTATGTTCAAATTACTTTCATGCTCCATAGTGTTACTATAATTTTCCAAAAAATTAACGTTTTTTCGCCTAAATTCAAATCTCATTTAAATGTGTTTAAATGTTCTAATGAACCATTAAAAGAAATTACATAATACATCAAATTTTCGTTCAAACATACGGAATTGTTGTTCAAACTTGGGTTAAATTTATATATATATATATATATTATATAAGATATATATAAACGAAACAATATTGGGTAAATGGCGGTAATTAAACAAATAGTATTAATCCAAGAAAATAAATTACTTATAGTTACCTCTGCCATACACTTCAGTCGAAGGCCTCTCGACACAGGCAATTCCTGATTTTACTGAACCCTGATGACCTCTCCGTTAGCTTCTGTTGGAGGAGGGATGTTCCCTTCGTGGCCATTAATGATACATTTACAGCAGCCATTGTGATATAATAATAACAATGAATACTATGTATGAGAACAAACCCAATTAAATGAATCCTACTAACGGAACAAATCCAATTTATATGCACATAAGGAACAACGAGATAATGAACAGATGAACTAACAAACACACATAGAATATTTCCGGCTGTTCGTTGTGATATATAATGGTGTATTGCAACTCTTAGGAAATTCGGGGTTATTCATTGAACGGCAGCCCCCTGAGCCAAGTCGAGGCTTCTCTTCCTCACAATATGTTTCCACGTGGTTGGACAAAAGTATAGAGACGTAGATCCTCACACAACCGCCTTTGGTGGAAGCATTATAAATTATTGATTAAATTTTTGCATTAAGCAGTACAAATTATTAATTAGATCGTTGAGAAATAAGCATTTTAGAAGCATCGGGTATGAATAGTATAAAGATGATCATTCAAAAAGCGAAAAGGTAGTAAACGTTGTGATATATAATAGTGTCAGGTTCAGATAGTTTGAGTAGCTTAAATAGTTAAAAATAAATATTTTAGAACTAATTTAAATATATATAATTTTAAAAAGACTATTATAAATAAATAAAACATAAATAAATTAAAATATTGTAAAAAATATATAATAACAAAATATATTATAAATTATTGATTAATTAGATTGTCGATCCTCGAATGAGCTTGAGACTAATCCAGATTTGTCTTCCCCAGAATATGCTTCCACGTATAGAAACGTAGATCCTCACATAACCGCGTTTGGTGGAAGCATTACAAATTATTAATTAGATCGTTGAGAAATAATCATTTTAGAAGCAGCGGGTTTGAAGAGTATAAGGATGATCCTTCAAAAAGCGAAAAGGCAGTAAACGTTGTGATATATAATAGTATCAGGTTCAGATAGTTTGCATAGATTAAATAGTTAAAAATAAATATTTTTAGAACTAATTTAAATATAAAGGTCATCTATAAAAGACCATATTAATAATATTAAAATATAATAAAATATTAATATAAAAAAATTAATTTTCTTTATTAAAACATTTTATAAAGCAGACGATCCCTCTAGAACCATTTAATTTAATATAATATATTATAAAATATACAATATTCATTAATAAATAAAATCAATGTCTATCACTAAAAAAAACTAAATAAACGAGTTCTAAATAGGGCAAGGCTTCAGTGTAAGGCTTCATGAAATTCACAATATCTTTTAATTTAACTTAATTAAATTAAAATTAATATATATTATATATATATTATAGTACTATTATATATTTAATGAAATAATTATTGTTTATGATTTTTAAATTAGATTTGAATCAATATAATATAATTTTATTTTTTAATAATAAATTATAATATAAAAATATAAGTAAAAAAATATTTATATATATGTAATTATTTTTTAAAGTAAATAAATCTTTATTAAAAATATAATAACATAAAACTTAAAAATATAAAAGGTAATATTTTAAATTTAAATTTTATATATATAATGAACCACTAAATCATGTTAGTGGTAATTGTCAAATTCATCCACCACATGGTATGCAAACGTTATATATTCCTGATTTTATGAAATGTCGACGTTTGTAAATATCTACAATTCATAACATGAATTTGTAATTAACTCAATTATTATTATAATTTAAAATTGCCATTATATATATAATATTATATATATATATTTGGGCAAAGACTAAACTAATTATATTAAAGAAAATGGAAAAATATTTACAAGAGGTTTTAACCTCTGAGAGTGAATGGGCAACTCTTTTTCAACATTGTTCAGAGAAGCACTGTTACTCTGCTTGTAAAAGACCGAAGACAACATAACATCTACAGTGCGAGGATTTGAAATAGAGGGATAGATACAGACTTTATGGTTGCAAGGATTGCAAAATATTTCAAAAAGAACAGAGGTTGTGTACAGCCATTCTGAGAGCGCTGCCAGCACCGAGATTTGGCGCCTCTATCGCTCAGTGGATGTGGACGAACCAAAAATTCAAAACTGAAATGACGACGCAATGACATATCATAAACATAAAAAAAAGCTCCTTACACTCAGAGCTGTCGGCGAACCCACAAAACCACGAACACTACTTGAGTTTCTTCTTGCGTTCTTCGGCTTCTTACTCCGGATCACGCTCCCAAGTCACCTCCATCCCATCCGGGATATCTTCAGGCCGAAGGATTCCAGGGGGCAGCTTGAGGTAAAGTATATTAGCATAGGAATCATCAGGTTCCTTGTCCTGGGCATGACTCTGAGGAGAAGCCTGCTTACTAACTGGCTTTGCTGGCTGAACTTCGAGAGCTGGCTGAACTTCGGTAGCTGGCTGAGTGATTTCGAGAGGCTCCTTGCCCTTAAGACTACCAATTTCTTTTAACACCTCTACTTTCTCCTCACAGTAGCCAAAGGTGCTTTCTTCTTCCAACTTGCTCAAGGATGCTGGGCTGTAAGAGCTTTCCTCCATGTCCTTCCTCTGCGCTGAGTTGTCCGAGGAGGGAGGCGTCTTGTCCTCCGATTCCGCCTTCCAACTTCCTTCCTCCTCATCTTCTTCTGTAAAAATCGCTGTGACCAGAGCTGTTACAATTGGCTTGTTGGTCCTCCGCTTGAATTTAAATTTCACTGACTGAACCGAGTTACTTATGGCTAATCCAGAGTCTTCCGACACGAAAGAAGGGGGCGACGCGCGGGCAAGGGGAGAGATGCGCCTGGAACTATAGTTTCCCCTGCCTCCTGAGCTTCCTCTCTGCCCATAATTTCTCCCACGGCGGGGAGTAGCACGCGTGCGAGGCGCCATGAGCCAAACAGGGTGCTAAAATGCAATCTGAGGAGTGAACCAAGCCTCCAAGAAAACACTGTCCCCTTCGAAATTACGGATGATGGCCTTGGCCAGACAGTTCCTTCTTACACCCTTCAACCCGCACACGTAAGTTAACCTTGATCTGGACTCCATAGACGTCTTCCCGGAACACTGAGAGCCTGATACTCGCACTATACAGAGATCAATTTTGAAGGAAGGCTCGCTGCCACCAGAGCCTCCCTCCTCCTTCGTTGTCTGGGCAGCAGGCTCTTTCGTCTCCGCTCCCCAAATCCCCTTCTGCAGATACACATTATCCTCATCGATCGTCACCTCCATCCTGTAAATTCTTTCTGCCAGCTCTCGGGAGCCAGATCGCATTGAAACGCATTGAAGGGCATTGAATGCCCTGGGAGCGGACGCCTTCCCTATACTTGCAAAACCCATATGCCTGTATCGTGGCCGGCTGTCCTTCTCTCGAGGATGGCACTTGTCCATTTAATTACAAAATGACACCCGCATCCGGGTGTTCTTGAGCACTCATCTGCATGTCTTTTTTTAGTATCTCCTAGAGGGTGGAACGTTCTGTCTCTGAGGCCATGCCTTGTAGTGATCCTTTGAAATGATCCTTCCCCCGGTCCACTCCTAGATTTGCAAAGAAGTCTGCTAATTTGTTCCCTTCTCGCCTGATGTGTCTGAAAACTATGGCTTTGTTGTTCCTTAGCCATAATTGAAGAAGCTCAAGTCTGGTGGCCATTCTCCAGCTTCTACTAACCTTCTGAGTCTCTAATCCTTGTTGTATCTTTGATGCCATGTTTATTATGATTTGGGAATCCCCTTCGACTATTAGGGGTGTACATCTCTGCTTTTGAGCAATTGTGAGCCCTCTCCATAATGCTTCTAGCTCTGCTGCATTGTTTGTATTCCATCCTATAGAGCCAAAGAAGACTTTGAGCGCGTTGCCCTGGTGATTCCTTATTGCTCCTCCATATCCTGTGGTGCCAGGATTTCCTTTTGAAGCCCCATCAAAGTTGAGCAAGAAAGCGTTGATAGACGGAGGAGACCAATTTGTAGGGGTGTCTTGCCTTTTGACAGAATTGCTTGGAGAAGAAATTGGGGGTTGTAGATGGATTTGCCAATTATTCCATATCGCCTGCTCCGTGTTGTTGGATGGGAAATCCTCCTGGGACCAGCTTTTGGTGGACATGGTTTCCTGAATATTCTTCTGTATAATTGTCCAAATTTGCTCTAAATCCATTAACTGACTTTTAATTATTCTTCGGTTCCTCTCTTTCCATATATTCCACATAACAAAACCTGGAACAATTTGCCAGAGCGTATTGAGAACTGTGCATTGATACGGATTTTGAGGCCAGTTGCGTATGGTGTTATTCAGATCTCCCAGCACTCGGCCTTCCTTTTGGCAACGAAATGAGACTTTTTCCCATAATCTCCTACCGAAGGTGCATGTTTGCATAAGATGAACCGCCGATTCTTCCTCCAGTTTACAATTTGGACAAATTGAGGGACCAGCAAATTTCCTTTTTCTGAGGTTATCCCAGGTAAGGATCCTATTGTGAGACAAGAGCCAGAGAAAGGTGGAGATCTTCGACCATATGAGTGGACTCCAGATTTTCTCCCACAACTTGTCTTTGATTATCTGACCTTTTATAATGATGTGGTAAGCCTCTTTTGTTGTAAATGTGCCTTTCTCTTCATATCCCCACCGTAGTTTATCTTGGTCCAACTCTTTGAGAATTTTCCTCTTTTGAAGCTCTACTGCTAGGGAGCATTGTACTTCCTCAGGGTTGTCTGGTAGAATGTCCTGAGCCTCTTTCCATGTTCGGTGTTCTGAATCAATGGTAGAGTGCCAGAAGCGATTGACCTTTTCCTGTTGATTTATGATCTGAGCGGGGACTCCCTGGATTAGATTTTCAAGGCTTGGGAATTGCTGCTAGGAGTCTGTCCAGAATCTCGCTATACCTCCGTCCTTCACCTCCCAAAAGCTATGTTTTTGGATTATATCTCTGTGCATTATTGTTGAGTTCCATATTGCTGAGCCTTTGCTTATTTCCGACATTCTGATGCGCTCCTCCAGGGGCAGATTGTTAGCATATTTAGCTGTCCATAATCTGGCCCATAATGTGCCTGGATAGGTTAGCCACTTCCACCATATTTTTGCTCCCATAATCGCATTGCTATGTTCGGGATCTCGAAGACCTATTCCTCCTGCCTTTTTTGGGAGACAGGCTTTCTCCCACTTGACTAGTGCCCATTTTCTGTTAGGTCCTGTGCTGCCCCAGAGGAAATTTCGCTGCAATTTTTTGATTGCTTTTAAAACCCATTTGGGCGCTGCAAGAATTGAAAATAAATATAAAGGCATAGATTGGAGAACCTCCTTGATTAGCACCAGCCAGCTGGCCATGTTTAAAGATCGATGAGTCTAATGAAATAATTTGGCTTCCAGTCTGTCCAACAGGGTAGTCCAGGATGAGTTTTTCTGTGCAGAGGCTATAAAAGGGGCTCCTAGGTATTTGGAGGGCAATGAAGCCATGGAGAAGCCTAATATGCGGGCTATAGCTCGTTGAGTAGTTGGGTGGGTATTGAAGAAGAAAACCTGGGATTTGACTTTATTAATGAGAGCTCCAGAGGCTTTAGAGAAATTGTCAAGCAGAGAATTTAGAGTTTTGGCTTCTTGCACGGAGGAATGCCCAAAGATCATGTTGTCATCCACAAACTGCTGATGAGACATGGTTGGAGCTTGGTGGAGGTTGATGCCTTTGAGGTTATGGGAGAGGATAGCTGAATTGATGCTTCTGCCTAAGCCCTCCGCCATGATGATAAACAGGAAAGGCGACAAAGGATATCCTTGCCTTAATCCCCTAGAGGGACGAAAGGTTGAGGAGGGAATACCATTGATTAGAATTGAGAAGAATGAGGAGGAGATTAGACTGTTGATCCAGCGTATCCAAGCATTGGCAAAACCAAAAGCATTTAAGATTTTTTGCATATAATCCCAGCTTATACTATCGAAGGCTTTATATAGGTCAATTTTAAGAAGCATACCTGGTTTTTTTGATTGCTTGAGAGAATGAATAATCTCATGGGTTAGGATTATTCCATCCGTGATTTTCCTTCCCTCGACATATCCCGATTGCTCTGGAGAGATGATAAAGGGGAGCATCAGTTTTAGTCGAAGTGCCACTACCTTGGAGACAATCTTATAGACGATATTGCATAAGGCAATGGGTTTATATTTGTCCGGCAAATTGGACTCCTCCGATTTTGGTATTAGAGCAATGAATGTAGCATTAAGGCCCGGATACATCCATCGCATGTTGCGAGATTCTTCTACCACTTGCCACACATCCCATTTAATTAACTCCCAGAAGTGCTGGAAAAAATTTGACGTGAAGCCATCAGGACCCGGAGCTTTACCTTCTTTTAAGGAATGCACTGCTATTTCCACCTCCTGGAGACTGATCGGCTTGAGAAGCAGAGTATTTTGTTCCTCTATTATCAGACACGAGATATGCCTTGTGATGCCATCTATTGCTTCATCTCTATTTATATTTGGCTCTTGGCACAGTTCCTTGAAGTATTGTAAAAATTCCTGTTCTATTTCTTCTTGTGTCTCCACTTTTTCTCCCTGGCTATTGTTGACCTATGAGATTTGATTTCACATTCTCCATTGCACTGTGGTCTTGTGAAAGAACTTGGTGTTCTTCTCCCCCTCCTTTAGCCATCAGACTCTGGATTTCTAGCGCCATAGAATTTCTTCCTGTCTATCTTGCTCCAAAAGTTGTTCTTCCATCACTTGTTCTTGTTGGGCGAGGTCAGCTGACCGTCCTTCTAGGATTATTCTTTGCTGAGTGTTCTTAAGTTCTTGAAGAAGCTTTTCCTTCTCCTTAAAGATATTCCCAAAGGTGGTTTTGTTCCAATGCTTTATTTCTTCCTTGAGTAACTTCAATTTTTTTTGGAATCTTGTCATTTTGGAATGTTCCTTCGGATTGCAATTTTGCCATGTTGTATTTATGAAATTATGGAAATCTGGATGGGAGAGCTAGAATGATTCAAATCTAAAAGGTTTTTTGACATTATTACCTGGCCTGTTCCAATGCAGCTCGATAGGCCAATGATCCGATCCAGAGAAGGGAATGATGTGGGCTATGAATTCGCCTCCCAAGTGAATAACATTATCCAAAATCAGGAACCGGTCCAGATAGGATGCTATTTGCAGTGGAGCTACACGTCTGTTCATCCATGTGAAAAGGCCATTGGCTGTGGGCAAGTCATTGAGCCAATTGTTTTGAATATAATCTTTGAGGAGAGATCTGTCCCTGTTGATTCTGCAGCACCCTCCTAGCTTTTCCTCTAATGAAGCTATCATATTAAAATCCCCACCTGTTACCCACAGTGGGTGAGTACGATCTGTGTTGAGCTGCGATAAAGAGTTTAGAATTGCAGCGTTCTACTGAGACTCTTGTGGGAAATAAACATTTTTGATATGGCCATGGATGTTTGTGCCTATCAGATGGAATACTGCCTGTATGAAGTTTTTGCTAGCATGAATATTGTCTAGTTGTATTTTCCTTGAATCCCATAGAATGGCTAGTCCTCCTAAAGCCCCTTGTGCATCTACACCTGTGACTAGATCTCCCGGCCAAGCTTTCGCTGCGATTTTTTCCAAGCTGTTCGAGTTGCATTTTGACTCCTGTAGGAATAGAATTGATGGTTTTTCTTCCATTATCAAGTTTTTTAAGAGTTTCCCTTTCCTTGGGCTATTGAGCCCTCTTATGTTCCAGGATAGTAATTTCATTGAGAAGGTTTGGGGTTGGTGTTATAATACTTGGTGAGTTTGGCATATCTGCCAGACTCAACCAAGACCTCTCCAATCTTGATTGTTCTTTCTAGAGCCGTTTTCCATCCCCTCTTTTTGCTATCTTTGGAGGCAAATTTACCATCCCATTGACTGCCTATTTGTACTTCGAAAGAGTACTTTTTTTGAGCCTTATTCAGAATTTCCACTAAGTTATCGACTTGTGTTTCAGGAATTTTGTCAAAATTGCCTGATTTGCAGGCTTGTTCTAGACCTAGAATGTCAAATTCCCCAATGTCGATTGTTTCACTATTGTCTTCCATGAAGTGTGTTTCTTGAAAGCTTCCTTCTGTCTCCTTCCCCTTGTTCTTGCTTTGTGCTGGGTTGTCTATTTCCATAGCCGGATTGTTCCACGTTTCTATATCCGCCTGGATCTTTTCGCCTCGCTGGTCCAGATCTGATTCCCCCGACTTGGTAACAGGGGGCGTTCTCTTTTCCATTCTGGGTTCATCCTGTGTATCAGTATTAGAAATAACCCTGAAGCTGTTGCTTGTAGAGGGCTGGGATTTATCCTCTGGCGCTGTCTTAGGAGTTGCATTTGATTTTTTGCTCCCACGTCTTCTATTTGTTACTTTGGTAAAACCATCCTGAGATTGTGGCTCTTGGTTATTTTGAGTTTCCGGCTTTTTATTCAGAGGACAATCTCTGAAGAGGTGTCCCAAGACATGGCATTTCCTGCAGCGAAAAGGCACATGCTCATAATCAATAACCTGGATCCAATCGTGATCTTCATGAAAGAGGCGTACCGTGTCTGGCAAGGGTTGCTTTAGATCCATGTAGACACAGATCCTAGCATAGGAGGCATATGTAGTGTATCTCACGGTTTTTGTTTCCTCCACAACTTTGACGAAATCCCCTAACACCGAGCCAATGGATTTTAAGGAATCCTCATCCCAATATTCCCATGGAAGCGAGTATAGATGAATCCATACTGGTGCATAACTTAGGTCTTCCTTATCTGGGTTGAAGCGGGCTACCCATTCTCTGAGATATAGCCCTGCCGAATTGAAGAAATAAGGCCCTCCGTCAAATACTCTATTTCTGTCTTCCAGGCAATTAAAAATAGCTGTAAAGAACCCTTTAGGACCTAAGAGAAGGGTTATTTCGCCTTTGGGCCTCCATTTGTTGTTAATCCAGCTTCTTAGTGCCTTTTCTGTTGGCCAGAATCCCATAAATTTGCTTATGAGAGCATGATCTCTCATATATTGTATTCGGGCATTGATTCGATGGCTGGGCAGTTCAACTTCTGGTCTATGCGTTGCAACAGGATTGCAGGTAGAAGAACTAACCTTTGGATTTTCTTGTGTTGCTTGAGTGTCATCTGCATTATGTGTTTCCTCTAAAGATTTGTCCGTATTTGTTGAAGCTTTAAGAATATTACCCTCAGGTCCTTGCTGGCTCCCATCGATAGGCGACTTCGCAGCCCCCTCCCCCTACGGGGGATCCATTGGTTCCACTTTTTCAGCCCGCTCTCTGTAAGGTCACCCAGACGCTGACAAAACTGAGTGCTCTGTGCAGGAAACCTGCCACTGCAGGTTTGCAGAAACCCTAGCTGCAGCTGGGTACCATTGCGCGCTCCGCGACCTCCGCTCTAGCAATTTTTGGATCACATTCCAACTATATTTTTTTAATGAAGATATTCATTAAATATTAAAATAATTAAAATATATTATATTTCTATTTTAATATTAAATATTAAGTATTTTCTATATGTTTTTTTTTAAATAGTGGGAAATCTTATTATAATTTAGTCATAAAATTAGTAGAGAGGACACTTATTATTGGTTGTTATCTGTGAATGCGAGTTGACTCATCATTGTTATTGAAGGAAAACAATACCACTTAGAATTATGTGTTGGTGCTCCGAAATGGGGCATGTTTTCACTCATGCTATATGCCTCTAGCTCTTGGATGGTTGATGTATTTCCTTAAGTTTGAGGAAAACACGATCTTAACCAAACAAAATCATTTTAAGACATAATCCAAACCTAATGTCTTCGAAGGAAAACCCATGGTAATATCTCTCTTCAGCGGCAAAGTAGCCTCGCATTTGCCTCGCATTGGTTCTGTGACATTCAATACAACTCTGACAACTACATACATTCCCAGTTACCCTCCTCTTGTTAAGTTTTTCTTATTTACAATATGAGTACATCCAGTCATATTTGTAAGCCACCCTCTAGCAAAGGGAGACAAAATCAAATTACCCTAGAGAGTATTTATGAGTACATTGAATCTTTAGAGAGATGAAGAGGAGAAAGAGAAAACCATTTTAAACTAGAATTAACTACAATTATTGACAACGACCATAAATCGTCAGAAAATAACATAATCAAACTCGAAATTGAGCTCCAAGGAATGAAAGGTAGATTTTAGGAAATAGAACATAGCAAACAATCAATGGTTAAAGAAAATGAGATCTTGAAAAGCAAGATTAAAAATCTAAAAGTACGAATACATAATAGCTAAGCCCTAAATAACACAGAGAAATAATTGAATATTAAAATCATACAAGAAGAAATTAATAAGCTTATTGTACTCAACAATGAGTGCCATAAAAGAGACTTACACCTTATAATTGTTGGTATATAAGAACAAAACAATGAAGACACATTAGAAATTGTTAAAGAACAATTAAAAACAAAATCTCAATTTCAAACAACTTATCTCACAGAAGAAATAAGGGTAGGAAAGATACTTGAGCATAAACACAGACTAATCCTTGTCAAAGTCATATGTAATGACCATAAATTGAATACGATCAGGAAATCCCCAAGCCAAAAAGGAATAGGAATCTTTATAAATGATGATCTCATTCTAGAAGACCAAGCTGAGCTTAGGAAAGAAGTCCAAAAGGTCAAGGAATAATGAAAATAAGGGAAATGGGAAATCATTAGGAATATGAAAGATATTATTGGAGGCAAATTCCCAAACACAAGTGATAAATAGGGACTTGCCTCATTCTCAATCCTCTTCTGGAATTGTTGTGGTTTTCCATGGTGTAAATTTCCTATGTAAAGTTGGATCCTGAGTGATATTGATCTTATTCTTTTAGTTGAAACTTGGGAACATGATGAATCTAGTGTCCCTCACCTTGATAGATTCACTCTTTGATTAACTTGGAATAATAAATCCTCTTACATGGTTTTGGTGGTATAGCTTGTTGTATAAGGAACATTATTTCCTCTCACATCCAACTTCATAAAATCAACCCCTTCAATTAGTACATTTGGATCAAAATCTCTGATTCTACCACTAATAGGATCTTTCTTACAATATGCTATTTCACTTCTGTCAATTCTAAATCCTCTAATAAAAACAATTTGGGTAAGAACTGTCATTTCAATACCATAGAAACATAAATCTAACACCTAAGGAATGAAGGTAATATGTTTTTGGTTAGGGACTTTAAAGTTAGAACTGCTACTAACCAAGATATTATGTGAAGTAACAACTCTAACACAGACCCCTTATGGCTTGATGAAGATAGTAACTTAGCTAATAGATTCAATAGAAACTCTGAAGACATAATCGAGAACTTATTTGACACTGAGCTCCTCAAAATTTGTAGATCTTGGACCTAATTATTTGTAATGGTATTAACAAGTGGCATCTCTTTGGTCAGATGACATGTTTCCATGGGCTAGGTAGCAGTGTCGTTCTTTGTGTGATTTCTAACACCCACGTCCTCAACCGTATTACAAAGTTTGAGCTACTTAATGGATCCGAGCCTAACTCTGACCACAGACCTCTATATTTATCCCTGCAATCTTGTTATGCACACCATCAACATGTAGGAGACTAGTGAAAGAAAAGCACACATTCACTTTGATAGAGGTGATGTCAACCTTTTCTTAACAGATTTAGGCGCCCGAACTTATAATAACAACATGAGTCAAATTTATTACCATTTTACTACTACCATTAGAAATTTCTCTAATGAGATTTCGTATAAGCACAAAAATACAACTTCCAATCCTTGGTATGACAAAGACTGTAAAATTGCTAGGAAAGAAATCAAAGGACCTCCTAATGAAATCATTAAGCTTTAGAATATAAGTATATACAAATCTCTCATGAAGAGGAAGAAAAGGTCATATATTAATAATAAACGAGAGCATTTTGTTCACCTTTCTAAAGTTGCACACAGAAAGTTTTGGCGGAATGTGCTTATTCGTAAAACTAAAGATAATCACTCTCTCCCCATAGAAAATCAGGACAAATATCTTAAGAAGTTGTATGACTCTCCGGATAGCATGGGCACCATCTTAAACACTCCTATTGAGGATGATGTATTTTCCCTAGAATACGTTGAGTCTAGGATTAATAAGCTCGCTAATTAGAAAGTTAAATATATTGAAGGATACGACGCTGAGACCTTTAAAATGGGAAGATCTATCATCATTCGTCATATCCACAAGACTCTCAATTTGGCTACACAACATGGCTTCCCTAAGCCTTGGACGCAAAACCTTATTGTGCCTATCTTGACAAATGGGGACAAAAGTGTTATATATAACTACATGACAATTTTGATTAGCCACATCCTAACCAAGATATATGGGCTCATTTTGAAAAATAATCTTAGCCTTTGGCTTGAAAACCATGGTAAAAGAGCTAAAGGGCAAGCTGGTTTTAGGAGACATCACTCGACTATCGACCATATTATCACTCTCAGGATCATTGCAGAGGCATGTCCCAATAATAAAGTTGATCTCTTTTGTTGTTTTGTGGACTTTAGAAAAGTTTTCGACATTGTTCCTAGGGATAAGCTCTAAGAGAGGCTTGAAGAGATCATGGTTCCTCCTGAATCGAGAATTATTGTGATCTAACTCTACCAGACTATCATTGCCAAGATTATCACCAACGAAGTGTAGTCTAAAGATATTAAATGAAATATCATGGTTAAGAAAGGGTGTCTCCTATCCCCTACCCTTTTTGGCATTTACGTCGATAAGCTTGAGGAGTGTTTTGAAACTACAAGTTGGAAGGGAATCGATCTTGGTGGTATAATCATTAATCTTCTCCTTTATGATGATCGATGCCCTTGCAAAAATCCATGATGACCTAGATAAGTAGCTTAAGACCCTTCATGTCTGCTGCTCCAAGATGGGTATGACAATTAATACCGAAAAGACTAAAGTCATGATCATTAAATCAAAAAAGACTAGCCATGGTAGTTTTATCTATGATAACAATTGTTTAGAGCAAGTTTCTTCTTATAAATATTTGAGTATTGACTTTACTCATCAGCTCAACTGGAATTATAACATTGAGAAAAGGATTATTGGAGGATGGAAATCTTATTGCGAACTTGAAAATAATTGTGAGTCGGTTGATATTTGCATTTGGAGTAAAAAACATTCCTATTTGAGACTCTGGTCACCCCTATTGTCTTATATAGATCTGACATTTGGGGTTTCAATAAATCCAAAGAGTCATGGAGAAAGATTGAGGTGATTCAATAGAAATTGATAACCTACAACCTAAAGATCAAGGAAAATACTCCATATCCTATCCTCTTGATCAAATTTGTCATGTCCCCCATTGAAATTTCAGTTATGTTTAGATATATGATGTATAAGAAGAAGCTTTACAGCATGGAATCCAATAGGCTACCAAAAATTTCTTCCAACTTTAGTCAAAACCCCCACCTCCGCCTCAAGTGCGGGTGGCATAAGGATGCTGAGTCTTGGCTCAACCATTAAGGGATTAAGGAGGAGATCATCATGGGAAGAAAATATAGTGTTAAAGATACTAATACCTTCAATTTTAAGGACAAGTTGTGGAATGATAAGGAGTTGGAGGCTAAAAGGAAGCTAAGATACTATAAGAAGGTGATCAACCCCACCCTTGATAACCATAATTATCTCTCTGTGTTAACTAGCACTAAGAAAAAAAATGATGTCACTAGGATAAGAACCAATTCTCATTTGCTTCGAAGTGAAACAGGGTGGTGATATACTCCCAAGACTCCTTGGGATGATAAAATATATTAGATTTGTGATACTAAGAAGGTGGAAGATGAAAAACACATCCTTTAAGATTGACCAACTCTTACTCACATCCGCTCTTAATTCACTAACATCTGCTACAGTTCCAATCTTCTTGACTTATTAAGCCAATCCAACTATAGTGATCTTGGAGTGCTTCTTTCTCTTCCTTTTGATTAGAGAAACATGATTTTGAAGAATCACGATTGTTAGAAAATTATATATTACAAAGCAATGGAACACATAAGATATATTGCAGAAATATAAACATAGAATACACATAAAAACAAGAGAAACATAGATATACGTGGTTCACCCAATTTGGGTTACGTCCACAGAAAAACAACTAGTCCTTCCTTTTATATTATCCAACAAATGAAGAGATACAACCTACAACCAATCCGCTATAATTCCCTCTTCATTCTCAATCTCCTCTTTCTTTCTTTCTCAGAATACAGATCTAGATAGACGCAATACAATTCCCTCATATATAGCGAGGGGTTGCCTTCTATGGAAAAATACTTTAAATTAAACATAACTTCTACTGTCAAATCTCCGCCTAATGAGCAGCCCATATTGACTACAAAATTACAACATTTTAAAGGTAATTTTACATCTATTTATATCTTCGGGGGCACTTCCCTCGATCCCCCGCCAGGGGGGACTCCAAATAATCATTGTCGCCCCCCTGGACCCCTCGGTGACGTACATTTTATGGGCAGCATTGCCACCACATTATGAATTGCGGTCCAATGCGGCGATACCTCTGAATAAAGAAGATAATTAGGCTCCACACCCAACAACAATTATATTCATTTTCTTTTCGTGAGGTCCAATAAACCACATTTATCTTAGTGGACATTAATCATCATCATCACATCATCATCATTTTTCATATAAACTTCTCATATATAAAAATATTTTATTTATACAATTTTAGTTTATTTAATTTTAAAATTATATATATTTATATTTAACACTTTATCTCACTTTATACATTAAATAATATTTTATTAAATAATAAAATAATACTTTATTATTTATTGAGAAAATATTTACAAATATATAAAAAAATATCAAATTATTTATGTATGGATGCATTATTAAATTGTAGAATTTACTTTGAGTTTTCATTTTTTTTTAATGAGAAGTCATTTACTTATTAATAGTTTAAGATAGGAATATTTTGTAATTTTATTTTTTATACTATTTTAAAATACATTATACATTTCTTTTTTGTGAAGTGATTTGTAGAAACTTCAACTCAAAGGCATCTAAGATATTAAAATCACCCAGTGATTGTACCCAGCCTGGGCCACACCAACCCACATCTAAGCCATCATAATCACTCTGGGATCGCACTCGGCCTCGTCACACTAGCCCTAAGATAACTAGTTTCTAGCGTGTTTCGTCCCCTACACGTGTGCAACAGCCTCCGTGAAGTTCGATCCTAGCAAGGCTGATCCTCAACCCGCTGTGCTAATAAAACTTAAGAAATAAATTATACAACTTTATTAAAAAAAAAAATCGCTATAAATATTATATATATATATATATATATATATAATTATTTTTAATCAAATTAATTATACTATTTTTTTTACCCCTAAATTTGCTATATATTTTTGAGGACTCATCTATTTGAATAATTTCTTTTGTAATATCTCATAATACCATTTACAATTAAAAAAATGGTATATCTTTTTGGAAATGTAAATGTAAAGTTATAATGGATTTTATAAATTTCAAACAAAAATCTGCAAAACTCTTAATAGAAAATTAAAACCTTATTTATAATAAAGATGAATTATTTAAATAAAAATCGATCATCCATGTGCTAATCACTTTAAATAATATGAATAATCATTTCATTTATATGAAAAGGTTTAGTTTAAGCCACAAATTTCAAAACTAATATTTATTCCAAAATTTTCTTTTCCCATTGGATTTTAAAAATAGATAAGGGAAAAATAATTTTTCAGTGATTTTTATAGCAATGCAAAATATAAAACAAAAACCGAAAATATATGCATGGCTATATGGATACCTCGTTATGAGTGATGTGTAAGTTTGTCCGTATGTAAGTGCCTCTTTAAAATAAAATTAAACATTATGTTTTAAATAGAGAAATAATGCCGGTTATAATTAAAAAAATAAATATACTCTAAAATAATTAGAAGTAGAAAAAGGTGCCCCTATAAAATAAAATTAAAAATTATGTTCGAAATAGAAAAATAATGTCGGTTATAACTAAAAAATAAGTATGCTCTAAAATGATTAGAAGTAAAAAAATATGTGTGAACTAGAGTTAAAATCTTATACTTTTCAAAAATATTTCAACAAGAGATTTAATTAAACTATTTGAAGATCTATGTTAATTAACTTATGTCGATATCAACTTCATATATATCTATATATAAAAAAACAGTTAAGTTTTTATGGTTAAATTTTTATTTGGTCCTATATATACTCTACGTAGCATTCGAAAACATATTTTAAACAATGAAAAATAACACATTGTATTTTTCAATCTAAAATAGTTTGCACATGAAGAAATTTGATCCCTCTCGGCTCATGTTACACCTGAACTTAAGATGGATCTATATTGGTTTTAATCCAACCACATGGAAACATGTTGCTAGGAAGAGAAACCTCGACTTGGTGCTAAATGTTCACTGATACCTTGCACCACATTATATATAACCCTAAGGAACCCCGAGAGTTTCAAATTAAGTAGATCAATAACCATTGCTCATCTCTTCTTTCTTTCCCTATAATTTGGGTTTGTTCTCACATCTACTATTCGCTATTATATTGCAATGGCCATCGTGAATTTATCATTCATGGCCACGAAAGGGTCATCCCTCCAACAATGGAGGTCAGCAGAGAGGTCATGTACAAGATTGGGTGATATCAAGAAATAACATTTTGCGAACTTCAAAGGGCCTTCGGGTGTAGTGCGTGGCAGAGGTAAGTATATGTAAATCCCCTCATGAAGATATTATTTTCATTACTATTATTATACCCAATAATTTTTATGTTTATTTCTATTCATTAATTTAATTATATCTTGAACATCGCCCTATGAATTTCAACCCGTGGGAGATACACAGCCAAAGGACTCCTCTACCACCTCTCCTCCTCCCTCTCCCCCACCACCCCGACCCCCACACCCACCCCCTAAACATAAGAAAGTTAGTTCCCATTTTCAAAACAGTAAGCAATAAGTATTTCATAGGAAAAGAATAATATAAAACCACTACATTAATATAGGTTAGCACAAAGTTTGGGGGTGTGTTTGCATTTAGTGGGCCAACTCCGGAGAGGATACATGGGAGACTCTCCATGCTCGGATTCGTCTCAACTCCAGTGGTGGAGATTGCTAGTGGGAAGGACCTATTTTCTCAGCTGGCTAGTGGAGGAGTTCCATTGTTTCTTGGAAGCGTGGTTCTATTGACACTTGCTTCGGTGATACCCATGTTCAAGGGAGTTCCCACAGAGAGAAAATGACAAGCAATAATGTCGACTATAGCATAGATGTCAAATGGGATTTTTACTATGATTTGCATCATTGCATTGGCCTTCACTGAACACTTAAAGGGATGTCCTCTCACCCCTCAGATCATCATCAAATCACCCCTCCTCCATAGTGTGATGCAACCATATCCATTTTTTTACTCTTGTGAGAGAGAAATATTGTTAGAACTTTTTTATGACAATTAATATCATATGTAGGATGTCTCCATTATCACTTTGATTCAGGTGTTTGTTCGAAAATTAATCCCAACCACTACAGTTATGATACTGACAACAACCATTCTCTAAACGCACAACAACAAATCGAAGGCCCTTTTTCTTTGCACCGAGAAGATTTTGTTTGCAGGCTGAAGTACATGAAATAAATGAAATTATGAGGGGGAGTAAAAAATTCCCATTCCACAAAACATCAAGTAATTAAGAGGAAATGGGAATTTAATGTAGGTTTGGTAAAAACTTATGGTCAAAATTTTATTATGCAACTATTATTTGTATTCTGCAACATGTGTAAGATCATAAAACATTTTTTTGTACAAGCGTCCATACTATGGTTTAATACTTTGAACTGTCATGAATTAATGTGTTAAAATGTATGTTTGAATATACAAGTAAGAAAAAAGCCTTTTGTTGTGTGGCAAATGTAAGTTTGAGCATTCAATGTGAGAAAATTATTGAGCAATGTTTTGTCAACATGTGAAAACAAACTATTACTCGTTTTTACAATCTCTTACTATGCAAAAACTAGTGGAGTGTAAATCTCTGTAATAAATTTTGTTTTTACTTAGTGCAGGAGCCACAACTTCCATATGAATGTAATTTATGTATTCGAAATTATAATCCAATGTTTTATTGTATTGCTCCAATTTACTATGTTTTGTTGTGCATATTTCAATTATTGTCTTGAGGAAACTCCCCTAAGTCATCTTTCACTTGGTATCAGAGCAGGTTTAAAACTTTATTAGTTTAAGTGCAAGTGTTTTTACTGGGAGTTAAAAAATTGTTGTGAAGGAATTATTTTTGGAGCATATTTACTAGTGGGGAGATTTTTTTTTTTTAATAGTTAAAATGGAAACATCAAGAACAAGCTTGAATAATCCTAAAATATCTCAATTTAATGGAAAAAATTATGACTATTGGGCTATAACAATGAAGGCTTTGTTTTCTTCTCAAGATATTAGGGATTTGGTGGAGAATGGGTTCCAAGAACCAACATATGTAGCAGCATCTAATGCTTTGACACAAGAATAAAATGATTTGTTGAGGGACAAGAGGAAGAAGGATTCAAAATCCCTCCTACATTTTTCATGCAATTTATGGAAGTATTTTCCCAAGGATTGTAGTAGCAACAAAGTCCAAACAAGCATGTTATACCCTCCAAATAACCTACCAAGGCATGGAAAAAGTAAAGACAAAAAACCTACAAATGCTAAGGAGATATTTTGAAACAATTTGTATGAAAGAGTCTGAGAATGTAGACTCAATTTTTACACATGTAATTCGATTGGTTACTCAAATCGGGTCTGATGGTGAGACACTCAAAGAAAGGAGAATAGTTGAGAAAATTTTGAGAAGTCTTCTAGCAAGATTTGATGCCATTGTTGTGGCCATAGAAGAAAGAAAGGATCTCTCATAGTTTTTAGTGGATGAGATTCATGCATCACTGGTTTCTCATGAAAATAGACTGAACAAAGAAACAAACTCCTCATTGGAGCATGCCTTCAAGAAATAAGTTTCATTTGGTCAAGTTAGAGGCATAGGAAGATCAAATGCTAGAGGAATAGGAAGAAGATGACACAGAAGTGGAAGAGGAAACCCTTCAAACTCATGTGGAAGAGGCAACACTCAAAATTCAAGCCAAGGTCTAGGGTAGAATCAAGCACAATGTCAGAGGTATGATACATCTCAAGTTCAATGTCATTATTATAAGAAGTCTAGTCATTATTAAAATGAATGTAGAAAGTACAAATATAATTTAAGTAACAAAACAAGTGAAAATTTCACAAAATAAAATTAGAACCAGGATAGCATGTTTTTATCTTGTACTGTAGCACAAGAAAAATAAATGTGAGTTATGGTTTCTAGATTCAGGGTGCAACAATCACATGACAAGGAACATAGAAGTTTTTACCAATCTAGATGAAAGTGAAAAAGTTGAAGTGACATTAGCGACTGATAACAAAGTCTCGTTCATGGGAAAATAAAGAGTCAACATTCTAACAAACAAGGGGGAGAAGAAGTACATTTTAGATTTTTATTTTGTCCCTAGTTTGAAGCTTAACCACATAATAATTGTAGATCTCATGCAAAAGGGCTATAATGTCTCTTCCGAAAATCGTGAGTGCACAATTTTGGATAATATCCAACCAGACAATTTATTACAAAGGTTCAGATGAAAAGCAATAGAATGTTTCCCCTAAATATAAAATGACATTTGAAGGAAGAAGGTCTGCAAGAACAAATGTCAATGAATTCACAAGAGGATGAAAGAAAAGTTGTAGCTGTCACACAAGTAAAATTTCAAGTACAGGTCAAAGGTGAAAATTTGTTATGGCATTTGAGATTTGGTCGTCTCAATTTTGGAGGTTTGAATTTTCTACGTAGGGAAGGCATGGTGAAGGGATTGCCACTCATAGAAAAATGTGACAACCTATGTGAAGGATTCATCTTGGGAAAATAGCATAGAGAGACGTTTCTAGTAGGAAAGTCAATAAGGGAAAAGTCACCCTTGGAGATTTTCCATTCAGACTTATGTGTACCAATGCAGACACCATCAATTGGTGAGAGGTACTATTTTTTGACTTTCATAGATGATTATACAAGGAAGACATGGGTCTATATCTTAAGACAGAAAAATCAAATGTTTGAATGCTTTTGCTAATGCAAAGATCTTATTGAGAATCCAACTGTACACTACATCAAAGTTTTGAGGACTGATAGAGGTGGTGAATACATCTCAAGTCACTTCCTTCGTTTTTGCAGGGAGCATGGAATTCACAAGAAATTTACAATAAGGTATACACCGTAGAAAAATGGTGTCATGGAAAGGAAGAATAGGACTATTATGGAAATGGCAACTATTATGTTGAAGGCAAAGAATTTGGAAAATGAATATTCAGGTGAGATTGTCACTTGCACAACATATATCATTAATAGATGTCCAACCAAAAGTATCAATAATATGGTTCCTAAAGAGGCAAGGATTTAAAGAAAGCATAAATTCACTCACATGAGAGCACTCAGATGTGTGCATTATGCACATTTCCTTGATGAATTAATGAAGAAGTTGGACAACAAGGGGGAGAAATGCACATTTGTTGGATATAGTGATGAATCCAAGGCATACCAATAAGGTCATAATTAGAAAAATGTGCAATTTATAGAAGAGGAAGCATGGTATGGAAGTATGGAGAGACATTCAATGTGAAAAAATGCATACCACATGAAGACAAAGAGGAATTGACCGCAACAAGTAATTCCTGAATGATGAGTCCTCCTACTCCTATTTAAGCTCAATAAAGAAGTCACCAAGTGACACCATCAACAAATAATAGGAAAGTGTTGCACAGTCAAGCGAGTAATACACCAAGCACACCGCAAAGACTCACAACATCATCTATCTCAAGCACAACATCAAGTGACATGTCAAGCCCATCTTTTTGCAGGCATAAGAAGACAAAAATTCATAAATTTAAGTGAAATTTATGAGCAAAATGAAGTTGTTAGTAGTGCTGGTTTGAATTCCTTATTTTCATTGTTTTTTCATGTAGATAACCCAATCCATTTTGAGGATGTAGTCAAAGAGGAAAAATCAATCATAACAATGGATGAAGAAATAGAAGAAATAGAAAAGAATGATACATGGGAGTTAGTGGACTTTCCACAAGGGAAATAAGTCATTATAGTGAAGTGGGTCTTGTTAGTGTCAATCAGTTTTGCCTATCACCAGTGATCAAGTATGATTTTACCAAGTTTTTTTAGGGGTCTCAAGTCAAATTTTATCATGTCACTAGGCTTTCAGAATAAAATTTGGTCACTAGCTAGTGTGTCTAGGTCTATTACTGCTCCTTAAAGATTTTCATGTTTCGGTCACTGTCATCACTCAGTTGGATGTGCCATCATTGAGAAAATCATCATCATCATCTCAGTCATGTCACCATGGTCTTCGTTCAGCTCATTGTCTCCATTAGGTCATTAGGGTTAGAATCTTAAAATCTGTCATTTTATTCAATAGACCGGGAAATGAAGGAGTAGTTGTACAGTTTGATAAAAAAGTTTTGTTTCTGAGTGCCAATTGTTTCAAATATGATGTAAAAAGCTCTAATATTCCAAAACTACATTGAATGTTCCTAAAGCTACATAGTTTCCAAAGCAAAAGTGCAAAAGCCATAGTGTGGGCACCCTACTACTATGAAAAGAAATTGAATTCTACAAGCTGTAAAAGACAATGATAACTCATTTCCTCAGTCATTTCATTGATAAAGATATCTAATTCATCACCAACCAATTCCTCAACATTTTTATGGCCAAAGACATTCCAAATAATTGGTCTCAAGATATCTTTTTGCGTGTTTGTCATCCTTCATAGTTGGGTCTGTGTATAAATTCCCTAGTTCTATTCCCTCACTATTTTCACTTCCCTCAACTTCCCTAAGTTCCTTAGCATCCTTCCCCATTTCATAAAATTTTCTTACACCCATTCTTACTCCCTTCCTTTGTTTTACCCTTTAGGGTGTGCACTCACAAGTTTACTATGGAGAAGGAAAGGAGGTCTTATAACAAGGGTGGGAAATGGAAAGGTATGAACCCCTCAATACATAGGAGTTGATGTCCTCGCCACTCTCTAAGCAATTTCATCATGTGGGGTGTCTTGAGTTTTGTGAGCAAGTTGAAAAAAGTCAAATATCATGCTAGGTTGACTAGTTTGTTTGCCACGCATCTTAAGAAAGATTAGGTCACAATTGTAGGGGTGACATTCAATATACCAGCTAATATCATAGCAGTAGCCACAAGGATACTAAACATGGCTGAAAAATGGTTTAAAACCCAAGAGATGGATGCCCAATTCTACCAACCCTACCACAAAGCTTGTTAACAAAGAAATCAGTGGAGACAAATAATATTGGCTTGACATGGTCAATGACCATTTGGAGAAGCTTCTCAAGAGGGAAAAGAGGGACAAGATGCTACAAAAGCACATGGCTACCTAGTATTACACAAGGAACCTAATTTTGAGAGAAAAGGTCAAACAAATGAAAGCAAGGATAAGCAAAACCCTAATTAGTCAAAAGTAGAAGGTAAGCTTGATTTGTTGGTTGATGCATCTATCATAATGTAGTACAACATATTAGGAAATTATAAACAAATTTTGAGAAGCTTTGGTGAACATTTTGGTCATTTGAAATTTTTTAGTTAAATTTTGCAATTTTTGGCACAATCACCCTACCAAAAGCATAGCGTGGGCCACGCTGCGCTTTTTCTGGAGAGATCTAAATGGAAAAAACTCTACATGGTTGGATATATTTTGACCCCTACATCAGATATGGACACCTCGCAACCATAGTAATCAATTTTTACAGAGTGAAAATGGCCAAAAGCAACAAAAAAACACCTTTCTGCGCTGTTTTTGGAGGCCACTCAACCAGTCTTGGGAGAAACCACTTTTGAGGTGCTATACTTCATAATTTTTAGTGTGTGAAGGATCTATGGATAACTATATAGAAAGAGATTTCCAATGAACTATCATGAGCTCAATTTTGAGTATCAGAAGGCCTCCAAACGTGGCTTGCAATCTCATGATGCGCCTTTCCTCAGCCACGCTGCGCATTTTCCAGATTCACTATGTTTTTTCTAGGAGGCCGATTTTCTTCATCAGTTTGACCTAGTTTGAATTTTTATCTACATAAATGATGTAATTGGTTAATCCTAATGTAAATATGATATTATAGTAAGCAATTATCCTTGTTAAGTTGTTTTTATGTAAACTTAGTCCTGATTAAAGAGGAAAAACTCAAGTCAAAGTCTAAATGAAGAGTTTGTATTCAACCTTCTTAGTCTCAGTTATTGGTTGAGATATTCCTAGGAATTGTTCCACCACTCATGGATTGGACCCATGAGGGTGGGGAAGCTGTTTATTTTGGTCTATACGTATCATTTTCTCAGTCAGATAGAGGGGTTAGACATCTGAGGAGAGAACTCTTATAGCTTGTGCTTGAGAATTTTCAGGAAATCAAAGGAGCAGTTGTAGCTATTATCTAGGAATTCATGTGCAATGATTTTGTGATGTTGTATTTTTTCAATCATAGTTTTATATGAAAGATATTCATCTTCTCTTTCCATTCATCAATTCTTCAGTGGTTTTCCTTAAATTTTATAAGCAAAATTCTTTCCACAAAGCTTTGTTTTGATGCGAATATCATTATGTGTTATTTTCTTTCTTTCTTAATGAATTCATGATGTACATGCTCAATAATACTTGTTGTCTCTTCTAAACACTACACTACACTACACTAACAAACCCTAAGCCATCAAAAAACTATTACTACCTTTCTCCTTTATATCTTTGATGTTGTTACCCTTTTGATCGTTTGAGCTAGTTACCTAGTTTTCATCCCTTGTCCAGCATCAAAACCTTAAACTTTCAAAACCTACTTCAACCTAGCATATCTAGCCTAAAATCCTTTTATATTCCAGTCAATTCTTTGGCTTTGATCTCATAGAGAGAGCCCTCTCTGGTTTTGTAGCTAACTACTAAACTGAAAGCTTGGTATGTGGCTACCTCCGTCGATTCCTCTCATCCTGGGACATTGTGGAGGATAACATTTTGGCAATGCGGCTAGGGAACGTAAGATCATATATTCCCTAGGAAAGAATGACAAGGATCAGATCTGATTGTTCATGGTGAACAATGGTCAGACACAAGAAAGGTTTTGCATGATTCACCTAGTGAATCCAATGTCAAAGAATCCAGAGGTTTAGAATTTTCATGGTGACTCCATTGCTCAGGAACCAATAGTTCGAAGAACTTCTGGGTGACTTAAATATTTTCAAAATGGATTCAACTTCTTGAAGGTATGGTCTTATGAATCGTGCTCACATTCCTTGTTTTCCAAATCTAATTCCTTACATAGATTGGAAAACATATTTGCCCAAATTCATAGATGGAAACAAGGATGAAGCTATTATGCAGTGAATAAAATTTCATTGGCATATACATAAACTTGGGATTCGGTTTCATGAGGATTGTTTGATGAAATGTTTTATGGCTACCTTATAAGGAAAATAAATATCATGGTATGAAGGGTTAAACTGAGGTAGCTTATATTCTCTTAAAGATTTCCATAGAGTGTTCTTTGAGCATTATGGGAAGTCTATTTAACAAAGTTGTTGTGATTATTGTGAAGGTTTTATTGCATATTTTAAAATTATTGATGGTATCGAATGTATCGATGATGAAGAGATAATTGGAGCCTTCTATGGTTTTTGCTTCCAATAGCAATCTCAAGAAGGTAATCACTTTGATACACAAGATCATACTCAACACACAGTAGCTTCCTCTCTGATTTATGAAGAAAAGAATGATGAATATTTTCTAGATTCTCATAAACATCCACATAGGAAAGAATTATGGGAGCAACACAACACACTAATCAACCAAAGGTTAAGGAAGAAATTCAACAGTCTGAAACTAACCAACAACAGGAGAATAATGAAAAAAAACATGTCATTTTATATCCTGTGGGTGTACACATTAGCACCGTGGTTGTCGAACAAGGTCCTCTTTCCAATCATAAGGTAAAATTAATTGACCATCATTGAAGAATCATTTATTGATTTGTAGCAGTCTTATGATCCACAAGAACATATGCAACAGACAACAATTTCTGTAGTTGAAAATGAAACTGATCTGATTGTCAAGGATCAAGAAAAGAGTAGTGAAAGAGAAGAGCTTGTTCTAAAGCACGTCTTGCAAAAGAAAATTGTATTCAGGAAAATTTCCATCAAGCAATATCTTCTTTGGCTGAAGATAATATTAATCAGAAATCAATTGATGAAGATCACATTCATTCTCTTGAATTATGTGAAGGTATTCAACAGTGTTCAGGAGACGAAGACAATGATGAGGAGTGTCAGTCAAATTTCTCTTCAAATATTTTGTTTCTTGAAATTTTTGTTTCAAGATGAAACTTGTCCATCTATACGTTCATAATTTTTTAAAGACCAAGACCACACTCTTTTCAAAATTCATCATGAAGAGTGACCAGTTGCAATAGAAGGATGTTCCTTGATTCCTTTAAATCAACAAGAGCCATTTTTTGATGAATTTTAGGATCCTATGGAAAATTCGTTATAGCCAGTAATGAAGGTCAATGTTGTAGCATTCATTGATGAAGGCGATCAATTCTAGCACATAGACAAATCAATAGTTTGGAACAAGGCTTGATGTACTCCTTTTAATCATCCAGAAGATCTTATGTTGCATGCTTTCCATGATCCTCTGGTGAGTTTATTACAATCATTAGTAGAGGAATAATTTTCCAAGTTTGTCAATGTAGGTGTTGGATCCATATAAAATTTGGAGTTGCCTAGCTTTTGTTTGTTCTAATTGCTCAAGGAAAGTATGAGCAAAATTCAAATAAGTTTCCATATGTTGCATTAGTTACACTAGAGGGATCATTTCACATGATTGTATATATATCTTAAGCAGGTGGGAGGTTATCATTAGGATCTGAATCCTGAGGTGAAGACCCTAAGGTCCTGATGGTATGCTACCATAACTATGTTTAGTCAGTGTGTTTTTATTTGTCAAAGTCAGTTAGTCAGTCAATTTTCAGTTTGACTTTAGTCTTTGCATTTTGACTCCATGCCCAATGAATAAAGCTACTTGGTCTACGGTGTTCTTGACACCTCTAAGAAGATGCCATCCCCAGCTGGAGCCAATGTTAGTGACAATCAATTCTTCCTATCACCAGTGATCAAATATTCTTTCACCAAGTTTTGTTAGGGGTCGCAAATCAAATTTTATCATGTCACTAGGTTTTTAGAATAAAATTTGGTCACTGGCTAGTGTCAATAGGTCTACTACTGTTCTTTCAAGGTTTTAATTTTCCATTCACTGCCATCACTCAGTTGGATGTTCCATCACTGAACAAATCATCATCTTCATCATCTCAGTCATGTCACCATGGTTTTCATGCAGCCCATTGTCCCAATTTGGTCATTAGGGTTAGAATCATCAAAACTATGATTTCATTCAATAAATTAGGAAATGAAGGAGTAGTGGTAGGGTTTGATCAAAAAAATTGTTTCTAAGTGAAAATTCTTTGAAATATTATGTAATAAGCTCTAATGCTCCAAAACTGTGTTGAATGTTCCTAAAGCTACATAGTTTCCAGAGCAAAAGAGAAAAAGACATAGTGTGGGCCATCCCACTACTATGAAAAGAAACTGACTTCTACAAGTTGTAAAAGACCATCACAACTCATTTCCTCACTCATTTTGTTGCTAAAGATATTTCATTCATAACCAACAGCTTCCTTAGCATTTTTATGGCCAAAGACCTTCCAAATAATTGATCTCAAGCTACCTTGTTGCATTTTTGGCAGCCTTCATTGCTGAGACTATGTATAAATTCCATCGATCTATTCACTCACTATTTTCACTTCCCTCCACTTCTCTAATTTCTGTAACATCCCTCCCCATCTCATAAATTTTTCCTACACCCATTCTTATTCTCTAACCCCTTCATCCTATTCCCTCATTCCCTTCCCCTATTTTTCCCTCTAGGGTTTTCACTTAGAAGTTTACTATGGAGAACGAAAAGAGGCCTTACAACAAGGGTGGGAAAATGGCAAGGTATGAACCCCTCAATACATAGGAGTTTATGTCCTCACCACCCTCCAAGAAATGTTTTCAACATGTAGGGTGTCTTGAGATTTGTGAGCAAGTTGAAACAAGTCAAATGTCATGCTAGGTTGACTAGTTTGTTTACCAAACATATTAAGAAAGATCAAGTCACAATTGTAGGGGTGAAATTCACTATATCATATGACATCATAGAAACAACCACAGGGATACTGAACATGGGTGAAAAACGTTTTAAGACCCAAGAGTTGGACGCCTAATTCTACCAACCCTACAGTAAAGCTCATTGAGAAAGAAATCAGTGGAGACAAATAATATTGTATTGACAAGGTCAATAACCATTTGTAGAAGCTTCTCAAGAGGGTAAACAAGGACAAGAGGCTACAAAAACACATGGCTTCTTGTTATTACACAAGGAACCTAATTTTGAGAGCAAATTTCAAACAAATGAAAGTAAGGCTAAGCAAAACCGTAATCATTCAAATAGAGAAGGGTGAGCTTGGTTTGTTGGTTGATGCATCTATGATAGTGTAGTAAAGCATATTAGGACCCTATACACAAATTTTGAGACGTTTCTATGAAAATTTTGGTGATTTACAAATTTTTGGTCAAATTTGGCAATATTTGGCATAGTCACCCTACCAAAATCGTAGCGTGGGCCATGCTACACTTTTTTTGGAGAGATCCAAATGGAAAAAACTCTACATGGTTGGATATATTTTGACCCCTACATCAGATTTGGATATCTGGCAGCCCAAGCCATCAACTTTTACACGGTAAAAATGGCCAAAAACCATCTAAAAAACACCTTTCTGCCCTATTTTTGGAGGCCACGTTGCGCTTTTTGACCAGTCTTAGGAGAAGTCACCTTTGAGGAGCTATAATTCATCATTTTCAGTGCTTGAAGGCTCTGTGGATAACTAGACAGAAATAGCTTACCATTGAGATATCATGAGTACAATCTAGAGTTTATGAAGACCTCCAAAAGTTGCATGTAATATCACACTTCGCTTTTCCTCAGTGACGTTGCGCTTTTTCTAGATTCGCTATGCTTTTCCCAGGAGGCTTATTTTCTTCATTAGTTTGACCTAGTAAGACATTTTACCTATGTAAATGATGTAATTGATTAATTTTAATGTAAATATGATGCTATAGTGGGTAATTAGTCTTGTTAAGTTGTTTTTATGTAAACTTAGGCCTCATTAAAGGGGAATAACTCAAGTCAAAGTCTAAATGAAGAGTTTGTATTCAAGGTTCTCAATCTCAGTTATTGGTTGAGATATTCCTAGGAACTGTTCCACTACTAATGGATTCGACCCATAAGGGTAGGTAAACTGTTTATTTTGTTCTATATGTATCATTTTCTCAGTCGGAGAGAGGGGTTGGACATCTGAGGAGAGAACTCTTGTAGGTTGTCCTTGAGCATTTTTAGGAATCAAAGGAGCAGTTGTAGCTATTATCTAGGAATTCATGTTGAGCGAGTGTGTGATGTTGTATTTTCTCTCTTATAGTTTTATATGAAAGATATTCACATTCTCTTCACATTCATCAATTCTTCAATGGTTTTCCTTAAATTTTATAAGCAGAATTATTTTCACAAAGCTCTCTTTTGAAGGGAAAATCATTATGTGTTATTTTATTTCTTGCTTAATGAATTAAGACCTCTTGTTTCTTCTAAAAACTACACTACACTGGAAAACCCTAAGCCATCACAAAAATATTTCTACCTTGCTCCTTTATATCTTTTCTATTGTTACCCTTTTGATCCTTTGACCTAGTTAACTAGTTTTCATCCATTTTCTAGCATCAAAACCTTAAATTTTCAAAACCTACCCGAGCCTAGCATATCTAGCCTAAAATCATTTTATATTCTAGTCAATTGTTTGGTTGTGATCTCATAGAGAGAGCCCTCTCTGGTTTGGTAGGGCTAGCTACTAAACTGAAAGCTTGATCTATGATTACCTCTGTCAATTCCTCTGTCTGTGACATTGTAGAGGATAATAGGTCTATAAGACCAAGAGAAAAATTGAAGAAATATTGAAAAGCATAAAGCAAGGCTAGTTGTCAAAGGATACGAGCAAAAACATGGAAGAGAGGAGACAATGTGTATAGTGTTGTCAATTACCGCGCAACATAAATGGAAAGTGTATCAAATGGACGTAAAATCAACATTATTGAATGGAGTGCTGAAGGAGGAAGTATATTTTGCACAACCACCTAGTTATGAGATAGAAGGATAATAATACAAGGTGTATAGGCTGAAAAATGCTCTTTATGGATTGAAACAAGCACCACATGCATGGTATATCATAAAAGAAATTTACTTGATGGAAAATGGCTTTGAAAAATGTGATGATGAACCTACTCTCTACATCAAAGAGAGTAATGGTAAGCTTCTTATTGTATTTTTATATCTAGATGATTTGAATTTTACAAGGAGTAATGATTTCCTCAATAATGATTTCAAATAAGTCATGAAAAGTGAGTTTGAAATGAATTACTTGGGGTTGTTAAGGTACTTTTGTGGCATATAAGTGAAGAAAATAGAAAATGGTATTTTTATTTCCAAAGAAAATTATGTAGCAGACATTTTGGAGAGGTTTAATATGCAAAAGAAGAAGCCGACACCAACTCCAACTGCCATGGGGTTGAAGTTGAGCAAAGAAGATTGCAGCAGCAATGTCAATCTGACATTATACAAAAGTATGGTGAGAAGTTTGATGTATTTGACAGAAACTAGGGTGGATATAATGTATGTAGTAAGCCTGGAGTCAAGGTTCATGGAGACATCCAAGGAGACAACTTGGCAAGTAGTAAAAGGATTTTAAGGTATGTCAATGGGACAAAGGAGTATGGTATTTTGTACACCACAATAAATGATTTTAGGTTGGTTGGTTACATTGATAGTAACTGGGTAGGAAGTGTTGATGAGAGAAAGAGCACACCATGATATGTTTTTCATTCAGTTTTGAGAGTCATTTCATGGGCCTTAAAGAAGCAACCAATAATATCATTGTCAACCATAGAAATTGAATATGTTTCCGCAAAAACAACAACATGTGAATCAACTAGTATGAGAAGAATGTTGAGGGATTTATGCTATGAACAAGGGGGAACAACAACTATTTTCAGTGACAATAATTCTACAATTTCACTCTCAGAGAATTCTATTTTTCACAAGAGGAGCAAGCATATTGACACTAAATATAATTTTATTAGAGAATTTATTAACAATGCTGAAATTATGTTGTAGCATTGGAGGTGGTAGGAAAATTTTGTAGAAATATTCACAAAGGCACTAACATGTGAAAAAATTATCTACTTAATAGATTGTTTGGGAATTGTCAATGGTGACAATTGTGATTAAGGGAGAGTGTTGAAAATTAATCCCTACCACTAGAGTTATGATGTTGTTAACGACCAACAATTTGAAGACCATTTTTCCTTGCATGGAGAAGATTTTGTTTTCAAGCTAAAGGACATGAATTAAATAAAATTATGAGCTAGAGTAAAAACTTCCCATTCCGCAACACATCAAGTAATTAAGAACAATGGGAATTTAATCTAGGGTTGGTAAAAATGTATGGTTAGACTTTTATTCCACAACTGCTATTTGTATTTTGCAACATTTGTATGCTCAAAAAACTAATTTTTGTACAAGCACCCATGATATGTTTTAATACTTTGACCTATCATGAATTAATGTGTTTGTACTTTTGTATATGAAAGTAAGCATAAATCCTTTTGTTATGTAGTGGATGTAACTCTGAAAGGTCAAGGTGAGAAAACTTTGGAGAAATTTTTGGTGAGCGCTGAGCATAAAGCCTTTTGTTATGTGGTGGATGTAAGTTTGAGAGGTCAAGGTGAGAAAATTGTTGAGAAATTTATGGCTGGTGCTAGAAAACAAAAATTCACTGGGTTTTACAGTCTATTACTACTCAACAATTAGTGGAGTGTAAATATTTGGAAAAAAATCTTGTTTTTACTTAGTGAAGGAGCAACAATTTCGATATGAATATATTTCTTGTATTCAAAATTATCATCCAAAGTTTTGTTGTGCGTAAATTTTTTGATTTTTTAACCCTATCTTAGTTTTTGAAGCCAAAGTCTGATTTAATATCTACAACTAATGTGTTGAGGAAACTCTTGTGCCTCAACTTTCAGTGTTTACACATTATACAATTGTAGTTCAAGAGTGTTAACACCATTGGTGGGTTGTTCCTAAGCCATACAAATCACCATAAATAATTTTTATTATGATTTAATCTATGCAACTATTATCTTGAAGAAACTCCTCTGCCTCGTCTTTCTGTAGAATTTGTAGTAGATTCACAAGCTCACGCAATGTACTAAAACACGAGCCAAGAATCTACTTCTACTTTCAACCAGTGGAAGCCAATAGATCGATGAAAACAATAGGAACAAGAAGAAGAGAAATCAGTGGAACATAACAAAAGATTTGTCTGGGGAAAACCACAACTCCAAACCCCTACTAGCTATATTACATTAATCAAAAAGAAGAGTGGAGATACAAAGATTGTTCTCACTAGAAAATTCTACACAATTATGCTCAACTCTCTCAGCTCACAAGCTCTTTCAACTCAAAAGCTCTCTAATTCTGAAGCTCTCTAATCCCCTATTTCCTTTCATAATTCCCCATATGAATAGCCCATATTTAAAGGGAATTCATGCTTCCAAAATTACGCAATCCAAACATAGGTCCTTCTCTGATTTCATGCATGATATTTACAAAGTAAATCACACGACTGATAATACATTGTCCCTGCACTATTGTCTCAACTGGGTCATTCTCAGAATCGACATGCATGATTTTTTGATGAGAGAATCTTCAGTTAAGTAGAGTGACACTTGTGGATGCACTAGTGCACTAACTGAATGTTAGCTCTCTATTAGTTTCTCAAACAGTTTGGAACTAATTTAATTGAACATAACTCAGTAAACTAAGTTATCTAATTTAAAACTCAATTTAAAGTCATATTGGACCCCTAAAACTTAGGGAGAACATATACATGCCTTCAGAAATACTTCCAAGTCGAAATTCCGAAGCTAATTAAGTTAATTAAACTTAATTAACTATTTATAAGTTGTTATGAGAATATAATTCTATTTTAATTATCACTTTAATTCAAGGACTAATTAAACTGAAATTTATTGTTGCCATTTATCAATACTCCCTCTCAGCAAGAAAAGGATTATCAGCTACCCCGATCTTGTCTATGTGAAACTCAAATTTACATCTCGGCAATGCATTTTTCAAAATATCATCATATTTCTCCTCTGTGGGAACGTACTCTAACAACATAATCTACCTCAATACACAATATCTGAGATGATAATATTAGATATCAATGTGCTTGTACCTATCGTGAAAAACTGGATTTTCAGAGAGTTTGATACAACTCTGATTATCACAGTAAATCACAATTGGATCCATATGTTAACTCAACAAACCAACTAGGATCCTACTCATCTAGATGGCCTCACATGCTGCCTAACGTGTAGCCATGTACTCTGCCTCTATCTCTGCCTCAGCCATGTATCTCGTTGGCATACTTTTCCTAAGACACAAACAACTCCCCATCTATCAGGCATAACTACATGCCAGGAACATAATGCATGAGCCCCATGTCCTTCATCTCAAACTCTCTTGCAAGGTCATCCTTGCAAGACTTGATTAGTTGATCATCACCTGTTAGTATGAGATCATCAACATAAAGTAAAATGATCAACAATTTACTTTCCACCACTATGTGGTACATGTTTGCATTCACTTCACTTTTCTTGAAGCCCAACCTGGTGAAGTAGCTACCTATCCTGGTGTACCAAGCAGGGGGTGCTTGTTTCAGACCAAACAATGCTCTCTTGAGTCGAGACACATGTGACTTATGATCAAAGGTCTCAAAACCTTTAGGCTGCTCTATGAACACCTCTTCCTCAATCATTCCATTAAGGGAGGTTTTCTTTACATCCATCTTTTGTATCTTCCAACCCATTTGTTCTGATAGTGCCAATATAGATATGATTGATGAGCACATTGTAATAGAAGCAAAGGTCTCATCATAGTCAATCCTCTCTACCTGCGAAAATTGATGGGCCACGAATATAGCCTTATGCTTCTCTATACTACCATCTACAGTTTTCTTTATATTTTATATCCAATGGGAGCTCACCATTGACTCGTCCTCTGGTATTGGGACAAAATCACAAACATTGTTATGAACTATGCAGTCATACTCCTCCACCATGTCATTAACCAAAACCAGCTGATGCACTCCTTCCTTAAAGGAATATGGAACTGTCATAACACATTCGCCCATAATATCCATCTGTCGAGTGTACCTATCAGGTGACATCCTCTGCCTGCATTGAGAAGTGAGTCCTCCAACATTCTCACGTGCATAATCCAACAATCTGTGAGCCTCTCTGGTGCACCTTCTTCCCTCTCTAGAAGACTCTCGTGAGTGGAGGTCTCCACTCCCAGATCCTCTGCATGTGGATGCTCAACACCAATTTGAGGCTCCTCAACCATAGGATCAAAAAACTCCCCATCCGCATGTAGCTCAAGCTCCTTCTCAAGGGAAGTTCACATGGCCTTCGACTCATGGAATTTGACATCCTTGCGAACCACTATCATCCTACTGTTTTCGAGAAAACTAGTGTCTTTTCGATCTCCTAGTCCCACTAAGATGGGTAGTTATCTTAGAAACAAACAATCAAAGCAAATTGCGATTTCCTTTATGTATGATAGAGAAGAGAGAAGCAAAGGGGACCAACCTAGATCTTCCACTTGGCTCCTTGCTTGTTTCCTCTCTCTCTTGATAGAGCTTGCCACTCCTCCCCTACTTGTCCTACTTTAGAGAATATCTGCAGGGGAAAAGCAACAAAACACCATCAAAGCATCTCGATTTATAATACCATAAACAATGCAGAATCAGAAATACATTGACCATGCAATTGCATTCACAAATAACAAGATTCACAAATACACAATTAAATGGAGGAAAACTCAAATAACTTTATTAATCATAGAAAAGAGGATTACAACCCAGCTGTCTAATCTAGCATCATCCTACCAGAATAAAAGCCCTCTTCACCTCATGAAAAGCAAGATCACCCAACAATACAATGTCTCTTCTCAAAGATAAATCAACAACACTTCCTTACAAAATAAAAAATTCCAACCTTCAGATCTCTCAGATGAGGGATCCATTCATAGATGTCTTGCAAGGGTGTGAGTCAGCTCTGGGTTTCTGATTAGTGTCATTCAACTAATAGTTCTTGGTTCCACTTGGACATTTCCTTGATCTCTTACTAATCCCTAGGCAAATTCAGAGAGGCAAGTATCATATGAGAAGTTTCTAGAAGATTCCTTGGGTATCCACTTAGCAAACTGTCTCTGCCATTTGTCTATTCTCGCTCATCACACCCCACATAAGTCTCTTTCAGTATGCATCACACCTAGCTAGTGTAGCGGCCAGTATGCATCACACCTTGACCATGGAGCAGTCAGTACGGTCCAGGTTTGGCCAGTTATGAGTGGTTTTTTAGGTGGAACTTCTAGGAAATGATGTATTCAGTTGACCATGATCCTTTAGGGTATGAAACAAAACTTTTAGGGGTTGAAGAGCTTTTGGTTTATCGACATATGTGATTGGGGTTAAAGTTCCCAAATATGTCTATAATAGTTGCCCCCTAAAGCATGAGGTCATAAATCTTTTGATGTCTAGTGAAATGCTTTATCATGAAGATCTGAGGTATTCGAACTGGAAGGTGACCTATATAATATACAATACAATACATCATCATCATATTATTTTCATGATCTAGCTAAGGTGGGCATTCCCATGCTCAGCTTTATAAATTCATTTTCATGTACATGGAACAGATAACTGTTTGCAGTTGCAGACTGGTGATTCTTTATATGTAGAGTCATCATCCCTTAGCTTGGATGATTATCTTTGTAGCATCTGTGTACATTTGATGTCTTTATTTTCCTGAATATATCGCAGCCTCGATAGATGAAACTAGATCTGGGGTCTTCATACTCATTCAATCTTTGCCCGATGTACAAGTCAATCTATGTGAAAAGGATTTCTGGAGTTAAACATGGAATGACATCGCCTGATTACCAGCCAATGATGGAAGTTGTTAACAGGTGCGAGAGGAATCACCGATAATGATAATGACCCTCAAGGTAATACAGTACAATTCATGTGGTGTGAATATATGAGTCGATGTCAAACACCACGCAAAATCTCTCGGTCGAAGGCCACTGGTGTAAACCTGTCTCCGGAAGTGAGAAACTTGCCATTGACGCATGTAAGCTTTGAAGTACTGAAAGGGTTGTTTCTATGTCAACTTCTTGGATAATGAGCTAATTTCGACAAGAAGTGACTCATCGTAGGAGGACCTTGATGTATTCCACATCTACGACACGAAACGAAGAAAATGATTTTCTCGAGGTGAAAATGATCTGATGATACAAGTTTCAGGAATGGCGGCTGTGAAAAATGCAGGGTGAAGGTATTGCAGTAGATGAGGCATTAACTGGGCGGTGAATTCTTTGAATGACTTCTCTTGAACATATCAGCGACACTGAAATGGATTGGTAGTGTTAACCCCAAAAATGGATGGTACAGAGGACCAATGGTGATATGAACAGTGAACGGAATAACCTAAACCGACTCAATCATGGTGATGGAGTGAAAGTGTCATGTTCAAGAGCGACCTGGTACCAATGAAGTTCTTCAAGTTTTCTTCCCTTTTTCCCCAGTCATTGTTGATCAGTAGCTCTTTATTTTTTTCAAGCTTGAGAGGATAACATATGCTTGTTCTATAATTTTCCCTTCAGGCAAACCTATTGCTATGTTTTAGCGAGCCTAGCGACAGTGAAACTCGCTCTTGTCTGGGCAGCCAAGTTTGTCGCTATTGTTTTAACGAGTTTGACGACAAGGATAACTCAGTCCTTTTCATGTATAGAGAGTTTGAAGAGGAACGAAAAGGAAACTCCAGTGGTTATTTTTCATAGCATAATCTCTTAAGTCCGAAAAGGTATAAAATAATACGAAAGCAATGATTATTAGACCACTTTAGCGAGCCGAAAAAGACAAGCGCTCAATCTTTTGTTTGATAATCCCTTAGGTCCCAAAAGATTAAAATGTATAGGAGGGATGGTGCTTCCCATTACTTTAACGAGCTGGGAAGGCCAATATCTTGACAATATTTTCATATTTAATGTGTCTAAAAAGAGATTAAAAGAGACTCGTGTTTGAGGAACGAGTGGTGTTTTCGAGTAGCAACTGGTTCCAGGTAAGTTTGGAACATCTCAAAACATGGTAGTGTGAAGAGGGTGGCTAATAGAACCACTCGTCGTAACTTTTCCTAAAAAGGGTAAACAATCAAGTGGAAGCGTATGCTCGGCCAGAAGAATGGAGATGATGGAAGAACACAACCAAGGTTCAAAAGGCTGATAGCGTGGCAATCACAAAGATCATTTATTGAAGGTGGATTCATTTTTTAATGAGCTTAAATCGGGAGAAACTATTCTCAATGCCAGGTTTATTTTTTAACAAGCTTCAACCTTGCGGAAAAATTTCTCTTGCAAGTCATTTAAAGATGTCTCTTATTAGTAGGTTCATTTTTTAGCAAGCTTGCACCATATGAAACTTTGCTCATTGCCTTTTCATGTAGGCTAGAAATGACCAAACTACAAAGCTAACTACACTAAACGCTAATGAACTACTGAGGTTAGGTAGGATGGTTTCATCAACAAATTAGACAAAACACTTCCTTTAGTCTGTCTGGTGTGCAGACATTTATGGATCAACTTCCTAACCTAAGAAGTTGACACTAAAAAGCTAAAAAGCTAAAAATGCTAAAAAGCTAAAAAAATGAAATTGGTCATCTTTTGCTTGCATATAGAGGTTTGCATGTGCCTAGGCATCAAGAAAATGAGAGTTCCCAGGCAACCATATGGAAGTCCCTACAGCTAAGTAGGATTGTTTCTATCAATGGTTAGACAAAAACACTTCCTTGGCTCTGCCCATCGAAATAGACAAAGGTGAATGGTGTGAGCTTCCAATCACATAACCTATGAGGAAATAACTATTTCAGACCGATCCCATAACCTACAAGGAAATGGTGTTTCAGACCAACCATATAACATACAAGGAAATCTATCTTTTCAGCTGGGTTCGTCTATTGAAGCAAACCAGGGTGCATGCCCCCTAAGCTTCGTTACATTCACTCGACTACTCGCCACAATCAAGTGAATGGAATGAAGGTTGAAGAGACATTCTTGATGTAAAGAGACCATTTAGGGATGATGTTTGACTTGTAGCTATGTTTGAACCAGGAAATGAAAGTTTGTCGATAAGTTGTGCCATTCTACCTTCATACTGGAAACACATCACTCGAATGAGTGTGGAAACAATAGCTTCCATGCTATTTATGTAGTCACATCCAAGAAGTAGATTGTAATCTAGTGGCCCTTGGACTACCATCACGTTCAAGTGAACGGCTTTCCTTTTCAAAGTTATCAGCAACTTTGGAAGGATCCCTAACGGTCAACTGGTTCCTTTGTTAAAGCCTAACAAATTTTGTGTAACAGGCGCAAGCAATGGTGAAGCAAGTGCTTTCCAAGCAATTGAGGAAAGGATACTCATTGACATGCCTTCATCTATGATAGTGCCAAACACAATCATTTTGTACACTTGTACTATGATTCAGAATGGTATACGAGATGGAAGGCAGGGTCTTGCTAGTTGATTCCAATCGAAGGAAATGACTAGACTACTCAGAGGAGGTGCTGGATAAATGGCTGGATGAACCTCCTAAACTGGGGAACTTTCCTCCTATTGTAAAGGAACGGGTGGATTGCCCCCAAGTTCATTAGACTCTGTATTAACAAAAGAATTTGAATGGTGTCGCTCTCATTCTCTTTGTAAATTGTATCATTTGAAGGTGGACCTTTTGAAGGCAAGACTGGGTCAACTGCCATCTCGACTTGTTGACTATGGTCCAGTATGGACTCAGAAGGTTTACTTTCAATGATAGGGGTTTCAACCAACGATTGAGTTATGACAGTCAGATTCTCAACTAGCAATGGACTTGGTAAGAGTTTCTTGTATCCAGGTGGAAGTCGCTGTGGCGAAGCGGGACGATTATGCAAGATTCTCTTAGCCTCATCTATTAAAGGACAATGAGGAAGATGATCTTCTCCTTCACATAGTAGACATGGAGTTCTGACCTTTCTTTACTGTCCAGGACTTTCATTTTCACTAGTTGATGGTGTCCTGTCAACATGATCAACATATGTTGATGACACCGAACGGTGCGAACGGGGAGACCATTCTCACAAGATCTATGGAATGTAAGGACAATCTCGATGAAAATGGCTTCCCTTGCAAATTAGACAAGGATATTTAGGAGATTTAATGTGTTGATTTTCACTAGATGATTCATTGTTGCCTTCTTGCTTAACTGACTTCTTCTTCTTCTTCTCCTTCGCTTTCTTCTTCTTCTGATCCACTTGGTTACTAGCATCACTATTTTCACCAAGCGAAGAGGAAGAAGGGGAGGAAGAAACAAATGAAGTAGAAGGTGAAGGGTCACTTTCGGTATCAACTGGTTTCTGATTTGATTGCTAAGGAATTACCATGTTTTGAACGACAGAGGTTGAGAATAGCAAAACTCGCAGGCCAATTGTGATTCTTGGAAGGAACAATGTGGCCATATACGAGCACCAATATCTCCCCAAGAAGAGAAAGGACTAGGATTCCCTCCAAGAGGTATCTCTCAATTGGTGGAATCCATCATCTCAACCTAAGATTAATGAAGGAATATGGAAGTTGTTCCATATTAAATAAATTTTAAGACGCTTTGACACAACTTTTATTTTTCAATTTTTAAGAGTCTAGAAAAAGCTAAAAATGACTCTAGTCACCTTTGATTTTTAATGAGCCTGAAGTCACAAGTGCTTAGATGGACCTTTTCTTTTAAGGAGTCAAAAAGGAACGAAAGTGACTACACTGGGAATCTAGATAGAGGGATTACCCAACCAATCGCAAAACTGCAATATACACCTTTGTGGTAAATTAAAGAGAAATTACCAAGGACTTCACATACGACAGTCAGTCTTCCCGAATGCTATGTTCAGTGCATTGTCATCGATAGGGTTGCAGACACGGCTTCCTACAGATAAAGGATATCAGCCTATTGTCGTCTCCCAATATATACTCGACAGTACAGGGAGCACAAGTCTGTACTAGCACCTATCGTATCAAAGAGGAGGAATCACCAAACCTTCAATGAAAATGATAGTTACCAGGTTTTACGAAACTGGAACACATCTCTAGCGTAGACTTCTAGATGTGTTGCGTTAGGTTCCAAAGGGTTTTTATGTTCATTGAGATTTATTTTAGAATTGATCTTTTTTAGAAGTTTGTATTTCAAGGTTAACCACGTGATGTCGATGTAAAATTCCTAAATATGCAATGGAAGGGATTAAACAGAGTTGAATACATAAAACTCTTCAAGGTTAGTGGAGCCCCATGCTCCCTCTAAAAAGTAATCGTGTCAAATCTAGTAACACTATACTTCCCGTCATCACCCATCTTGATATGCATATGGAGATATTTCTCCTCTAGATCACTAAATAATTCTTTGTCTCCAGTGATGTGGAATGAAGCTCCATTATCAAAGTACCTGTTGGTAACCTTAATTGCTTATTAATTAAACAGTCGAGTGCCACATAAATTGTCAACCCAGGGAAGTCTGATTTTTTCAAAGGCGACTACGTACTATATGTACTCAATCTTAAAAGCACTAAAAGTTGTAGTAAAAACAAATCACACCTCATTTATATCTCCACTCTATGTTACAACAGTTATACTCTATTGCAGATATCTAACAAGAGATGAATAACTGAACAGAAGGAATAAATCTGCAAAGAAAAACAATGGCTATGCTGTAACACAGGATCAGGACCCTATCCCCAAAGCGGGAACCTTCAGCACCTGCCTCTGTTTATCTAGTTCGCCAACTCACTCTGTAAACCTAATTACCAATGAGACACTCATGAAATAACATCAATCAATTAAGAAAGAAACAGAGTTTCAACAAAGGTAAAACAACATCTAGAAATAGTACTTGTTAACAAGGTATGAACAGAAATCACACTTAACACCCTATAGAAAGATAATGGGTGAATCTTGTGATGAAGGTGGGCCCTGTCCTTCTCACAAGATTCCCCAGGAAAAAAGAACTAAAACGAGATGTTCAGAACAAAACTTTATTCATTCATCAATATACCATATTACAGAATAGATTCAGTCTCGTTCCTTCATCTAAAACCTCTTCTTACAGTCTGTTCATCCCCCTTCTAATGTAGATGTCTCCTCTTTATAAAGAGGACACATCTATTACAAAAGATTTACATTATATATTCTAGTTCAACCCATTATACAAAAATAGGGAAATCAATTTCCCATCAACAGAATGTTGTTACAGTAATTTAGATTATGAACGTCACATCCAATGTAACAACTTCCTCGGTGATCGATCAGGTTCCTTTGTTGCTGTCAAATTTAGAATGAAAATCTCAACTATTTCAACTTCGAGATTTGCGTGTTGTTACTGCTATTTCAGCAACTGCAAAAGATAGTCCACCAGCTTCAGGCAGTTTCAGCAATGCAGGCTCCACATCATTCTTTAATTGTTCAACAACTAATCAACTTCAAAGATTAATTATGAAGACAACATGATTATATGTTAAATAATTAAACATATAGTGATGAGAAGAGTGACTGCATACCTTTGGAATAATTGAGTCAAAACACTAACAAGGACTTCCAAATATGGGTTGAAAAGGGTGATATTATCACAAAATGTATAGTCAAAAAGAGACAATATGAGGTCCTAACATCCCCCCCAACTGAAAGGATTGCATGTCCCCATGCAACTTCTACTCTGAGTCTGAGTTGGAATACTGGGATGTACATTGCAAATTGCTTATGCAGTAAGTATAGAAAGTGTTGTCAACCATGTCTCTGAAACGTTGCACATTCTGAACTCTTTGCCATGCTGTAAGCTCCTCCTTTTTGGACAACCTGAATTGAGCCTTGTATTGCTATCCTGGTAGCCATAGAAGAGGGAAGTGAAAGTGATAACCCAACCATTTCTTAGCACACTGTTGAATACATTTAGCATAGTTAGGTATTCATGAGATTGCTGCCTGAAGATTGAGAGGGTTAAAGGGATGGTACTCCCTTCTCTCCTTAGGGTAGTGTTCCCAAAATAGATTGTTTGCTTGTATGGCCAAAGTTCCCTTACTTTTGACACAATGTTGGTAGTCCTCCAAGACTGTTGCCTGTAGTTTTCTGATATGGTCAATCATTCGTGGCTCTTGTAGAACCCATTGATGTTCAACAATAAAAACAACGACATTCTGTGGCTCAGCTCAGGTCCAGAGAAGGCAGTTCCCTTCATTGTGTGTTGCTGACATGAAAGCATTTTGCCAGGTAAGTTGATTAACCGACAAAGAAACGAAGGCTCTAATCTGAATATCACCAATGAGAGGAATCAAATTAAGCTTCATATCTTCAGGCATGGCCTCATTATGAAGATACAGTTCACATAAAAAAATTTGTTCACTATTTGACGCTTCTGCAAAAGTCTCAATAAACTGCTAAGGTGTAGACACCTCGTGGGGTCGTCCATCTCTGATCACTTTTACTTGGAGAAACGCTAAGCGTTCTCTCAGAAACACGGAATAATTAAAAGATGGTTTTCTAGTGGCGAGTAATCTTTGAACCAGGTCAAAGAAAAGAGACAGTCTGGTTTTTAGCTTTTTTTTCCTTGTGTTGTGCACGAGACTGTTCCACGACTTCCCAATTTCTATATACATGATTTAGCCATAATGATTTATGTTCCTGTAATGCCTTTTCTTGTGACAGATCATACTCTCTCTTCCATGTATCCCTCAGTTCTTGAAAACTGGAGGTCTGAGTGAAAACAGTCCTTACACATCGAGGTTCAGTCTGGGTACGTACAGTCTTTATAGACTTTCGTGCTGGTTTTTCATCTGTAACAACTGGGGCAGGACGGGGTACCTGTGGTTTTATTTCTTCCTTAGAGCTCTTTGAAGGCCCTGCTAGTTCTTGTGTAACAGCAGGGCATTCCTTTTTAACTATGACAGGAGCAGATATAAGAGTGGATCCAGGCAATTGGACTTTGATTATCTTATAACCAGTTCGAGAATAGAGATCACCACATTCACTACACATGTATTCATTGTGTCGATCCTTTTTTGCACTCTTCTTAGCTATAGATGCTACCTGAGCTAAAATATATAGATTGAGTTCTTTTTCATAAGCTTCCCTTGCCATCATTAACTCATGCTTATAAGCCTCAATCTTAGATTTCAAAAACTCATTTTCTTCCTGAAGGGAGGCGAAAGTAACCGGGCCTTCTGTAGCAGTTGCATGTTCTAGTGGATGGGAGGATCGTTGTTTAGTGGCAGCTTCATCATTTTCATCCTCAGCAGGTGGTTCTTGTGTATCAACTGCTGAGTCGGCAGCAGTTATGTGTTGGTTTGTTTCCTGTTCATGATCGTCAGCAGGTGGTTCTTGTGTAGCACCTGCTAGACTGGCAGTTGGTTCTTGTGTAACAGCTACCTCTAGGTCATCTGTCTTTTGTTCCTCGACAGGTGGTTCTTTTTTAACACCTGTTAGGTTAGTGGCTGGTTCTTGTGTAACAGCCACATCTAGGTCGTCTATGTTTTGTTTGTCAATAGGTGGTTCTTGTGTAACACCTGTTAGGTTAGTGGCTGGTTCTTATGGAGTAGCCGCATGCTGTACATTGTCTTGGGTGTCCACTTTTGATAAATCAGCAGTTGGTTCTTCTGGAGCATCTATGTCTTCTAAAATAAATGATGTCACAAAATCCTGAACACTTTGCATTTCGGTACTCGAGGGTGAAGAAGGTAAGGATTCAGGGCCTGGCGGGGTACGGGGTTTTAGGATGATAGGTGGGGAATTTGGGGTGATGGTCTCAGTTGCTGCAGACATCATTGTTCGTCTTCAAGGTAAGGATGCAGGAAAAATAGTGGTTTTTCTCTTACGAAAATTTTTCCTTAGGGTAAGGGGATTATCAGTAATAGCAGCTTCCTTAATTGGAGCGCTCGTTCTTCTCTTTAGTGGGGGTGCAACCTTTTCTTGTCTTTTCCTTTTGAGCTTAATAATGGGGGTATTATCATCTGAATTATGACTGGGGATATGGACGGTGGGAGTGGATGATTCAGATACATTAAGGGGTGGGGTCCGTTGAGGATTTTCAGTGTCCAATTAGGGTGTTTCGGCTGTTGGTTGCTGAATTTTAGCAACTTCCTGGAGATTTTCTGCTGCCGGTTGAGGGATTTCAGCAGCTTCCTGGGGAGGGTTGTCAAGGGGAGGGGGATTCTGCAGTGCAAAGCCCCTCTGGATTAGGAGCTGAACCAAGCGATGGTGCATGAGGGAGACGAGTGGGTGCCTTGCATTCACGAAATAGTGTGAGATATTCTTTAGACAGCCAAGCAGATACTATGGCATATTTAATAAACGACCATGTCTTAAATGATTCAACAACACAAAGTCATGTTGGTACACTACCTGGTAATGTCCTTTGCAGGTGAAGTAGTGCTTGACAAACTCTGTAACCTTTGGCCATGGCGGTGGTAGTGAACAGAGTGCAACACCCCTGCCTTTAGGTTCGACCTGCTCCCTTGGTAAAAGAAAATCTTGCTGTGCATTCAGAATGAGGTGTTTCCAACTAAACCAACAAATTCCATCGGTTGGTAACCCTGAAACCTATGCTATATCCTCCTCTATTACTGGAATTTGTACACCCTGAACGATAGAGTATCCTTCCTTCAAATTGCATGCGAATTCCAGAACTTGCTGAGAATCAAAATCCAGAAGCCTTCAGAAATAGTCCACCCATCCTGCTTGTAGAAAAATTTGATATGCTTCTTGGGAAAGTTCCAATAGAGCCGTTGAGCCAAGTTCATGCCGAACAACATTTCCTCCCATAGTTTCTGGTTCAGTAAAATGTAGAGTACAGAGCCGAGTTACCACAGCCGAAACAGAGTAAGATGTTGCAAATGAGGTTATGACACAATAAGAGAGAGACGGGGTGACGAGACACAGCCGTGAAAAAAAACGACGATGGTTGGCATATCATGGAATGATTGCAATATTTTGGTATTCCCCCCCCAAGTGTGGCTAAAATGATAAGTTTGAATGTACGGCGATTTCGGCAGTCATATCAGGATCTTCTCATTAACTACAGTTTAATATTTACACATAAACGCACATACCTTCATGTTTTACCTTTGATTGTTGTGAGGAAAATATAATCTCTTCATTAATAGATCACCGATGGTCATGAAAAAGGGTTTATAAAGTATGAGGGTATTTATATGAAAGGTTTTCTAGATTCACGGGAGGTGATAGTGAAGGAACACAATTATCAGGATGAATGGCTGATTCCCTCAATGAAAAGTGGTATGTATCAATCATTTTTGGGAGAAAGTAATGCCTCAATCTCGGTAAAAATGGGAAAATTGATGCTTCTTAGGGAAAGATAGAAAAGGTTGGTGTTTCCTCAATGGAGAAAATGGGGAAAAATTGGTGTTTCAACAATGGGAATAATGGTGTTTTAGCAATGGGAATAATGGTGTTTCAACGACGGGAAAAATGGTGTTTTGGCGGCAAAGAAAATGGGAAGATGTTGCTGAAGGGTAGTGAGAGGGAATGGATTATGATTTGAAGTGAAATGGCAATGTTTCCCACGCTGAAGCTTGATCCTTCTTGCATTGAAATTGTTCTTCTCAGCTAGCCTTTGAATCTAAGATCTGCAAAATAGTTAACTGTATCGTGGCAACCCTTGACAGGGATTATTAGTTAAGAAATATAATCTAATAAAAATATATAAATAGAAAAACTAAGTGCAATGAGGGGTAGCATACTGCCCCAGAAAGACATAATGTGTATCTGTCATGCAAGTGTCCTTGAAATCCTCTTTAGAAATAGGTTGTTGATACAAATAGAGCCGATACCCATTCACTAACAATGGTGTTCTAGAATCATCAATTGTTACAATCCTAACTGTTCCATTTGGAAAAATACTATCTACTTCATAAGGTCCTAGCCACCTTGTTCTTAATTTTCCTTGAAATTTTTCAAAACGGGAGACATACAATAGAGCCCAATTACCTTTTTGGAACTACTTATGCTTAATGGTTTTATCATGCCACCTCGTTCTTTTCTGTTGTATCATAGTTGTTTCATGGATGGCATCCAACCTCTTTTCATCCAATTCCTGAAGCTACTACAACCTAGTTGTCTATGCATCAGTCAAGTCAAGGTTAGCAGCTAAAGCAGTTCTTAAGGTTTTAATTTCAAATTCCACAGGAAAAACAACACTTTTACCATAAACTAATTCATAAGGTGAAACACCTGTAGTGTTCCTCCAAGTAGTTCTGTAAGCCCATAATGCTTCAGGCAACCTTTGAAACCAATCCCTTCTATTCTCCTTTACCTGTTTTTGTTAAAACGGCTTCTATGACTTTATTCGTACTTTCCACCTGCCCATTGGCTTGGGGGTGATAAGGTGTAGTCATTTTATGATTAATATGATATTTCTAAAGTGTATCTTTAAAGCCATGAGAGTTGAAAGGAGGTCCTCCTTGTGTGACTAGTTATCTAGGCAATCCAAACCTAACAAAGATTTCTTCAAATAGAAAGGTTAAAACAGATTCTTCATTAGCTCTAATGAGTGCCTTAGCTTCCACCCATTTAGTCATATAATATGTACAAACCAGTATATAAACTATTTGATTGGATGGAGGGTTGATGGGTATTATGAAATCTAGATCCCATCTTTCAAAGGGTTCAAGTATTGCCTGGGGGTTCAGTGGCATTTCATCTCTGTGATTAGGCTGGCCCATTCTTTGACAGCGATCACAGGCCCTGACATACCTCTTTGCATCCTTGAAAAGTGGGGGCCAATAATAACCCATTCTAAGAACCTTATGTGTTGTTCTTTTATCAGCAAAATGCCCTCCACAAGGGCCATCACGACAAGCCTTCAATATATCATAAACCTCATCTTCTCTAATGCATCTCCAAATTTCCTGATCAAGTCCTGTGTGAAAAAGACACCCACTTATCCAGCTATACCGAGCACTTTGTTGAATGATCTTTCTTTTCTCTCTGTGTGATAGGTGTGATGGTAGCTTCCCTGCAACTAAATAATTGGAAATGTCTACATACCAAGGTGAGTGAGCAGATACTGCAAATAAATATTCATCAAGAAAGGAATCATCTACTGGAGTATTCTCATTAGTTTTTATCCGAGAAAGGAAATCAACAACTACAATTTCTTTACCTGGTTGATGTACAATTGTAATATCAAATTCTTGTAGTAATAATAACCATTTGGTAACTCGAGCATTTGTGACCGATTTATTCAGTAAATACTTAATGGCCGAGTGATCAGTATGAACAAAAGTAGGGTAACCAGTAATATAATGTCGAAACTTGTTAATAGCATAAATGATTGCTAAAAATTCATTTTCGGTAACTGTGTAATTAAGTTCAGCAGGGGTCATATTTTTACTAATGAAATAGATAGCATAAGGAAGATTGTTTTCTTCTTGACCCAAGACAGCTCCAATTACAGTATCTGAAGCATCAGAGGATATATGAAAGGGAAGTGCCCAATCAGGTCCTCTTAAAATAGGAGTTGTAGAAAACTGATGCTTAAGTTCATTAAATTCTTTTTGGCAATCATCAGTCCACTTGAATTCAACGTTTTTCATAAGTAACACAAACAAAGGAGAAGATATTTTAGAAAAATCCTTGATAAATCTTATATAATATCCAGCATGTCCTAAAAAACTTCTTACATCAGTTTGTGTTTTGGGGATAGGAAGAGTCTGAATTACCTGCACTTTAGTTGGATCAACTTGAATTCCTAGGAATGAGATGAAGTGTCCCAATACAATTCCTTGATTCATCATCATATGACAGTTTTCAGTACTTAAGGCAAGATGGGCTTCTATACATCGTTTAATCACTTTCTCAAGGTTTTGTAATGCATCTTCAAAATTCACACCATAAGGAATAAAGTCATCCATAAATATCTCCAAAGAGTCATTAAGCATATCAGAGAAAATTCCTATCTCTGCTTTTTGAAATGTTGCTAGAGCATTACATAGCCCAAATGGAAGAACTCTATAGGCAAAAGTTCCCCATGGACTAGTAAAAGTGGTCTTGTCTTGGTCTTGGGGTGCAATTTTGATCTGGTTATATCCACTAAAACCATCTAAAAAGGAAAAGAATCTTTTTCCCGACAAACTGTCTAGCACCTGATCAATAAATGGTAAGGGGAAATGATCTTTTTGAGTGGCTTTATTTAGAGCTCTATAATCCACACACACTCTCCATTTCCCATTTTTCTTAGGTACTATCACTAATGGAGAAACCCATTCACTATCAGATATAGGATATATAAACCCTGCATTAAGAAATTTTCGAAGTTCTTCTTTAACCATTTCCCTTAAATTGGGATTCATTCATCGCTGGGGTTGACAGACTGGGCGAGACCCCTCTTTGATATAAATACGATGAGTACATAATTCAGGAGAGGTTCCCTTCATATCTATGTAGTCCCATGCGAATGCTTCCTTATTTTCATGAAGTAACTTCATTAACTGTTGTGTTTCAACATCTGTTAAGTTAGGGTTTATATTCAATGTTTTGCCAGGCTCAATTTCTACTGTTATGCTCTTGAAGGAGATATCAGTTGATATTTGAGATAAATTTTCAGATTTAAGGTTTTGTTGTGATTCAGGTTCCAAAATTGCAGTCAATTGATCATGTGTTTCAGAGTTAATTGAAGAAGGTTCGGAAATAAAATTACTAATTAGTTCATCCTCGGTTGTATGTTTAAAAGTTAAGGCTTGTCCAATAGTCAAAATGGGTTGGGTATCATCATCCTCATAGTCTAACCATACAGAGTTATCATTGTTAATCATAGGTGTAGCATGAGGGTAAAGAGTGAGCTACTTAGTTTCACATCCATTAGATATTGTCATTGAACTCGATCTACAGCTGATGAAGGCATCTGTTGTAGCCAGCCAGGGTCTCACCAAAATTAGTGGATGTCCCCCCAACTTTGTTTTAGTCTGTAATACAACAAAATCAGCTAGGTAGTTCCAAGATTCGACTGAAATTATCGGGTCTTCAATAACCCCTTTTGGTTTGATTGTGGAACAGTCAGCTAGTTCTAGAATGGTTGGGGTCTCTCTAATTACATTCTTCAACTGTAATAACTGTGCAGTTTCAAGGGTCATAATGTTTATAGCAGCACCTAAATCTACCAGAACTCTGGAAAAAAAAGTTTTTCCAACCTGTATTGTAACTGTAGGATGACCAGGGTCACCATATTTCACAGGAGGGTTTTTTCCTGTCATTAAAGCAGCTAGATCACCCATCACATGAATTGTAAGCGGATCTTTAGCTTTTCTTCTAGGTTTCTTAATGCAAATGTCTCTAACAGTTCTCGCATAAATTGGTACATCTCTAAGTGCTTGCAAGAGTGGAATTTCAACATACAGATTCTGTAATTCCCCTAGAAGGTTAAAAGCAAGTGGCTCAACTGTCTTAGTGAGAGCCAAATGTTTAGGGAATGGCGGCTCTGCTGTTTCAAAAGTTTTATTAGAGGGTGACTCAACTATTTCAGGATTCTTATTGGATGACTTATCTTTTTCTGTCTCCTCTTTATCAGAGTCAGAAGAAGTAATATCATCAATAATAGGTTTGACTACTCTCCCAGATTGCAAATGAATGTCATTACATTGCATAGGGAAAATAGGTTGGTTATGAATATCAATGACCCGCACAACTTTATTATTATTAGGGTTGGGGTTCGGTTGTACAAGCAGCTGGGGTCTCATTGTCTGGTTATTCGGTGGAGCGTTCGATGGCAGAGAGAGAGATTGATGATACTGAGGGAATTGGTTTGGAAATGGGATTTGTTGAGCTGTCTAGCTTGGGTTCCACTGATTAAAATAAGATTGTTGTAGAGACTAGGGATTCCACATTGTAGGATCCATAAAGGGAGGGTTTGCTTGCTGCATGGGTGGGAAGTTCATTTGGTTGAAGCGTGGGTATTGCATTTGATTTAAGGGTGGCTAATTTGCTTGAAAAGAAGGATAATTATTCCAACGATTAAATGGCATATTAGAATTCGTACCTTGTCCTCGTGGTTGCCCTTGCCTCCTCTGTGTCAGCAAGTAAACTGCTTCAACTTCTTCTTCAGTTGGTTACAGTGCTACTATTATTCCTGGTAAAGAAGGGCATTGTTGAGTCTCATGGTCCTTGCAAATAGTGTAAATTGGTACCTTGTCAAGTGGGCATTCCCTTAGTGTGTATTTTTCTCTGCATTTAGAGCAGAAAATGGCCAAAGCAACTTCTGCCTCTGCCTGCTTCTTTTTAACCTGCAAGGTATCAATTTGTTAAGCAAAAGAGCTTAACATTTCAGTTTTAAATTCTTTAAGTAAATTACCTATTTCAGCCCTTGTTGCTCCTCCACTAGCTGATTTTTGGACTCTTGAGTATGTACTATCCCTGCTTTCTGGTCTGTTTACTACTCGTCTTGAACATCTCTTACAGAGGTTGACAATCTCATCATACGATTCCTTAGATATATCCCCTTTACCAAGCATATTCAACATGTCTAAACAGTCATCCCGTACCCCTTTCAACAGTATTGAATTAACAATATCCTTACTCATATTAGGGTGATCGGATCTCTACAAATTGTATTGTAACCTCTCCACGAAATCCTCTAGATTTTCGTCCTCCTTCTGAACCATCTTAAATAATTCCTCCTTCCTCTCTCTTGTCCGGCAATATTCTTGGTATTTGGCCAGAAACGTCTCCTTCATCTGCTCCCATGTCGTGATCACATGTCCTCCCAGGCTCATGAACCACCTCAGTGCATTTATTTTTAATGTTGGTGGAAATAACTTTAACTTTTGAGGTTTACTAACATAATCATAACTTCTACACAATATATCAAACTCAAACAGAAATTCATCATGGTCTTCAGATGATAAACCATGGAAATTAGGTAGGGCTGAGAGTGGGATGTTCTTCATAGGATTTTCCCCTCTGGGAAGATCCTCAATAGCTAATTCCAAGGTGGAAAGGGAATTCTCTCCTCTTCCTTCTCTTTGTCCCCCACCAAAGAGTCCTTCATTGTTTCCGTCCATTGGTTGTTCCCCTGTTTCACTTGCCCGATCTTCAGCGCTTTCCATTGGGCTCTCAATGTTCTGAACTGGTTCCTCAACTTCAATATCTTCTATTGGCTCCTCAATTTGTTCTACTATCTCTTCATCCCTTTCAAGTCCCAATACTTCCTCTGTTTCATAGTCCATTTGGAGAGAGTGCTGAGTTTGTGGCCTCCGAGAACTTATCCTCTGAGATGTTTAGCTTTTAAAATAATGTCGTCAATGAAAGTTTTCCTTCCTCCTCTGCCTTTGCCCTTGCCGCCTATAGGATTAGTTTTCCTGCATCCTCTCATGCATCCTGTACATCTAAAAGAAAATCATTAATGCTCTTAAATCTATGGTCGCCTTCCCCAGCAATGGCGCCAAAATATTGGTCACTTTAATTGCTTATTAATTAAACATTCGAGTGCCACATAAATTGTCAACCCAGGGAAGTCTGATTATTTCAAAGGAAACTACGTACTATATGTGCTCATTCTTAAAAGCACTAAAAGTTGTAGTACAAACAAATCACCCCTCGTTTAAAGCTCCACTCTATGTTACAACAATTATACTCTATTGCAGATATCTAACAAGAGATGAATAATTGAACAGAAGGAATAAATCTGCAAAGGAAAATAATGGCTATGTTGTAACAGAGGATCAGGACCCTATCCCCAGAGCGGGAACCTTCAACATCTAGTTCACCAACTCACTCTGTAAACCTAATCATCGGTGAGACACTCATGAAATAACATCAATCAATTAAGAAAGAAACAAAGTTTTAGCAAAGGTAAAACAACATCGAGAAATAGTACTTGTTAACAAGGTATGAACAGAAATCACACTTAACACCCTGCAGAAAGGTAATGGGTGAATCTTGTGATGAAGGTGGGCCCTGTCCTTCTCACAAGATTCCCTAGGAAACAAGAACTAAAATGAGATGTTCAGAATAAAACTTTATTCATTCATCAATATACCATATTATAGAAAAGATTTAGTCTCGTTCCTTCAACTAAAACCTTTGTTACAGTCTGTTCATCACCCTTATAATGTAGATTTCTCCTCTTTATAAATAGGACACATCTATTACAAAATATTTACATTATAGATTCTAGTTCAACCCATTATACAGAAATAGGGAAATCAGTTTCCCATCAACAAAATGCTATTACAGTGATTTAGATTATGAACGTTACATCCAATGTAACAACTTCCATGGTGATCGATCGGGTTCCTCTGTTGCTGTCAAATTTAGTACGAAAATGTCAATTGTTTCAATTTCGAGATTTTTGTGCTGTTCTTGCTATTTCAGCTTCGATATTTGCGTGTTGTTCTTGCTGTTTCAGCGACTGCAAAAGATAGTCCCACCAACTTCAGGCAGTTTCAGCAATGCGGGCTACACATCATTCTTTAATTGTTTAGCAACTAATCAACTTCAAAGATTAATTATGAAGACAGCGTGATTATATGTTAAATAATTAAACATATAGTGATGAGAAGAGTCACTGCATGCCTTTGGAATAATTGAGTCAAAACATTAACAAGGACTTTCAAATATGGGTTGAAAAGGGTGATATTATAACAAAATATATAGTGAGAAAGAGATAATATGAAGTCCTAACAATACCATTCACTTCCCATCATTGATGATACCATGCATACAATGAGGGAAAAGGCCAATTCGAACTGAGAGTCCAAAGCCTCACCCGCCACTCCTCCCAAGGACTTCTTCTTGGACTTCTTGACTAGAAAATTTATAGCAAAATGGCCGAACTCATGATAATGAAAGCATTTAGATTTCATCATGTCTTTTTTCTTACCTCCATGATAAGAATCTGATTTGGAATGGGAATATTTCCCTTTTCCCTTCTTCGTCTTAATCACTAAGGCACAATTCTCTTCATCATCAGTCTTTGATGAAGAGCCATCACTGGTGCTCCTCTTGATCTCCTCTTACATCATATCTGACCATAGTCATTCCTAATCACGCAGCTTCTCGCAACCATTGACAGAGTCCTGATAACTCTGCGAACTCTTTGGGAGTCTTAGAAGAGGAAGAACCACCATATCATCCTCGATAATCATGATTCCAACAATTCCAATTTCATCACGATATTGAGTGAACTTGGTCAAGTATTTTGCAATCATCTCATCTTTCTCCATTTTTATTTTTCGAAGTTTGTCCTTTAGTGCTAATTTCCTTTGGTCACTGTTATTTCGATACAAGTCTCTCAATTTTTTCCACATAGCATATAGATTTTCCTTGCCATGGAGATTTGAGAAAATGTGGTCTCAAAATCCATCAAGTAATATCTGCCTCACCTTCGTAACACACTTCTTCCATTCAACCAAATTTTTTGCATCTGATGCTGCTTGCTTAGGAATTTCTTGATCAACGAATTCCTTTAAGCAATTATTTTCTAGTGCAACCTCCATGCTGTCCCTCCAGGCTATAAAATTAGAGTTTCCTTCCAAAGTATACTCGAGTTGCAAATCATAGAATGTCATCTGCCGATCCTGAAGTATGTACTGCAAATTCGAATTTCACATGTAACCCAAAACTAAAAAATTTGAAATATCCTCTAATGTATTGTCTTCAGCTCTGATTCCACGTATAATTTCTTGTATATTCAAAAGCTCATGAGATCTACTAAAGCACAAGACAAGAATATACTTCTACTTTCAATCAATAGAAGCCAATAGATCGATGGAGACAATTTGAATAAGAAGAAGATAAATCAATGACACATAACACAAGATGTATCTAAGGAAAGTGATAGCTGAAAACCCCTACTATATATATTGCATTAATTATAAGTATGAGCAAAGATACAAAGCTTGTTCTCACTAGAAATGTTTCGCACAAGTATGCTCAACTCTTTTAGCTCAGAGGCTAGCTCTTGACAGACACTTAGCCAATTTTTTAGCTCACCAAGCCCCTATTTCCTTTCATAATACCTAGGATGAATAACTCATATTTAAATGGAATTCATGCTTCCAAAACTATGCAATCCCAATATAGGTCCTTCTGTGATTGCATGCATGATATTTAAAAATCAGTAAATCACGCGTACATTGTCCCCATACTCTAGTCTCAAATGGGTCTTTCTCAAAATCCACATGCATGAGTTTCTAATCAGGGAATATTTTGTTAACTAGAGTGACACTTGTGGATGCACTAGTGCCCCAACTGACTGTTAACTCTCTATTAATTCCTAAAACAATTTGGAACTAATTTAAATGAGCATAACTTAGTAAACTGAGTTACCTAATTTACAACTCAATTTAACATCATATTAGACCCCTAAAAGTTAGGGAGAACATATACATAACTTCCAAAAGACTTCCAACTCTAAATTCCTATGCTAAATAAGTTAATTAAACTTAATTACTTTACAAGTTGTTATGAGAACATAATTCGATTTTAATTCTTAGTTTAATTGAAGGAAAAATTAAACTAGAATTTCTTATTTCTCAACACTTTCCATGTTTACACAATTTAAAATTGTAGTACAAGACTGTTAACATCATTGGCAGGTTGGTCCTGAAGCCATATAAACTAGAAATTTCCCCTAAAGGTGCAAAAACAAATAGAAGGAATAGAAGATATGTGAGGACCAAGAAACATGTCAAGAAAATATGAGCTTTTTCTTTTTTCAAACCATTGCATTCACTAATCGGGACAATACAACTCAGAGGACAACTTCAAAGAGATAGAAAAAAATTGACTAGGTAGAGATTGCGTGGGGGAGGTTGGAGCCATTCTTGACTTTCGAAATGATGATTATAAATGTCATCAACTTGCTTATGTCCAATTATTATGTTCTCAACAAAAGGACCAACGCAACAAAATCCACATCAATTTGGGTATGCGCCCTTCACATGAAGGTATTGGAGGTTGTTTTTTAATGATTTTGGTTTTAGTAATTTCAAGGATGCCTATGAGGTTTTTGTCTAGTACCTCAGAACCAAAGGTGAGGTTTGGGATTACTTTTATTTCATGTCAATGTTGATGAGAAACATGAGGAGTGAAATTATATTATCTTTGCTTTGAATGATACAATGTGTGCCTAATTGCACCAAAGTCCACGCCTAGAGAGGCTAGATGCTACAATAGCCCATTTTGAGAGCCATCTCTAGTGTGATGTAAAGCCTCGAGTGCCTCCAAGGACTAACGCCAAGGATCCTACTTGAGTGATTTTCCTCAAACCCATGAATTTCTATTGTTTATTCGAGTAGCACTTATATTTGTAGTCTAGTAGTTGATAAGATTGATTATTTACAACAATTGTTTTTATTTTGGTTAGAATTTCCCATCCATAGGCGATCAATATATTTGGTTTTCCTTGTGGACAATTGAGATTGTCTACGTTGAAATGAGTAAAATCAATGGCTATATGGTAGTTGTGTCTTGATTTTTCGAAGTAATACCAATACAAATTCATGCACCAAAAAAAATAGTGAAGGTAAAATTATAAAAAAAAAATGTTGAAGATATTTAAAATCATGGCATTAGTACGTCAAGTAAGTTTTCTAATTGGTGTCATGGATGTCTTGTTGGATGGAGACTTCCCTCTTACGAGAGATGATTTATGTAGGGACAATGGAAGATTCAAAATATAAAATATGCAAGATGACAAAAGAAAATCAAGATGGGAAGAAGCAGTGTTTAAAAAGAAAGATAGGACAAAGGAAGCATACACAACATGAACAAAGAATATGAAAGAAAAAGGAAGATGAAACGTGGGCCTCTAGACTTAATAAAGGAAAGAAAATAGAACATAGTAGTGAAATATAAATATGATAGAAGTGAAAGTTGAAGAAAAGGGAAGATGAATAAATAGACAAAAGGAAGGACACAAAGCAAGGTAAGAATAATAATATCATGTGTTTAATTTGAGATGCAAATGTGATGAATCCATGAAACACATCCTTCAACAAATTAACAATACTTTTCACATGGAAAAGAAATGGTCTTAATTGAGTGTTTGTATAAAAGGCTAGATTAACCTCATATTTTGGAATTTTATGTAGCTAAGTCACACGATATTGATGTAAACCTAAAAGGAAATTATCCCTAATTTAAAAGTTTGTGGTGATGTAAACACTATTTCCTAGTGCAAGGATTGTAGTAAGCCAAAACCACTTGTTATGACAAAGGATTGTTCATGTTACTATGTACCCATTGATGTTTATGGTTCATGGTCATCAAAAACCTATTAGTGCAATGTTTGGGGATAAATTAAAACCACCTATAGATTGTAATGGTTAAAATGTGTGATGATGTAAAACATTTGAGATGTAATGGGTGAGTGTCATCCACAAAGCCTAGAGATGTGACAATTGAGGGTAAGCCACATAAAAATGGTGTGATGGTTGAGGGTCATGCATAAAAACCCATATATATAATGGTGGATGGTAAACGAGAGAAAACCCAAGATATGGTTACGTATAAGCCAAAAGGAATTCAACACAAAGAGAATAGAATATGAGGATAAATAGAACCAATAGAAAATAAAGAGAAACATGTTCAGAAGAACATGTTAAGGTGGTGTATGAATGAAACTCATACTGTGATGTATAATAAATTTATATGATAAATTTGTCATTTTGTAAAGTAATTCTATAATTCTATGTAAGAATTAGAGATGAAGAAAAATGAGAGAACTTTGGGATAACTATTTCTTGAGAGAATTATGAAGACATTGTGGAGATATTTGAATTAATTATCCAATTATGACATGCTTGTTATGTCACCTAAAGTTACATAAAAGGACCAATAATAAAAAAAAAGAGCACACAATAATTATTTAATATAATATTGTGAAAAATAAAAAGAGAAAAAATGGAAATAGTTAGGGATAAATATCTATGGACAAATTCATAAAGTTATCATGTAGATATTTATGGATATGGTTAAATTAAATATCCAATTTTGACATAGTGATTATGATCACCTAAAATTATATAAAGGGATCAATTGTACGATAAAACTACAATATTTATTTAATACAATTTCCTCTTTGGAAATTTCTTTAGTTGAAATTATGAATGTGCATTTCTTTGTAATTGAGTTGAGGGGCTCATTCTACAACTGAATGTGCCGATGTGTAACTATGCCCGTGCTCAATTTTGAGTTGACACATGTCACTTTTAAACAAATAAAATATTCTTAAGCTATAACCAATACAGGCCGAGACACATTAAAATGGTTTTTTTGTTATTAATTCATAACAAGATTGGATATTTACTATATAAAAAATTAAAATATTTTCTTTTAACAAATTTTCTATATATAGATATATATGAAGTGTTACGGTTTGTGGTTTTTTGTGTTTAAGTTTTAACAACTTATGGTACTTTCCCATGGTATTTGATAATTCATACATATCTCTATAAAAGAAATGTTAAAAGAGAATATTTTAATGTTGTATATAATAATATATCCAATGCAAGTTATGAATAAATATTTTAATATAAATTAATATTGAAGAATACTTAAAAATATATTAATAACAAAATATAATCTCTATAGCATTCAAAAATACAATTTAAACAATGAAAACCTACACATTGTTTTAATCCCTCTCAGTTCATGTTTGATCCATGCTTAAAATAGATATATGCTGGTTGAATATTAAAACCAACATTTGGAAAGTTCTAGCCTTGTATCCAACCATCTCATTACTCTTCAATCATTCATGAAATTATTTTTTAACTCTTATTATATTTATATCTAAGACAAAGTTTTAATGATCTTATTTGTTTATCGATAGAAAAATGGAAATAATATTGTTCACCAAATATCAAAAGAATATTTAAAGGGATAACTTTTGTTATTAAAAAATTATTTACTAAAATCCATTTGCAAAAAACCATTCATCATATACATTAACAATGTTTTTAAAAATATCTTAAAAATGGAAGATAATATTGATCCAAACATTTGAAATTGAAGATAACACTAATTTACGTTTCATCACTAACTGTAATTTTCCATAAATCCTTTGAACAATGAAAATTTCGAAAATGACTATTTGTAGGAATTGTAAATTTTATCAACTATATACAACATTTTCCATTGGTGAATTCTCTGTGAGATTTAAATTTAGAGAGATTTGATATCGATCATGCACAACTTTAGAATGAAACAGTAAGGATATATCTTACAATTGGGTCAAAAAATATATGGCTAGGTTTTCATAAAATTCCACAAACGTTGGTAGGATTAGATGCTTCTAAGGATTAGGTAGATTAGATTGGGAAAATCTATACATTTACAGATGGGCTACTCATTGCAATGAACTGAAAGAAACATGGTACTTTGGATAGAGAAAATAAATTCATGATGTCTATGTATAGTCAAATTTGAAATGAAGTTATACATGACTAGTGGACACCACTGTACCATTTGCTACTTATGATAAAACCCCATAATTAATCCAAGTTTAAAATGACAACAAGAGAAAAAAATCACATGACCAATGTACCTTCACTACTTATGAGGATAAAATCAAGTAACACTTGACCAGTGTACATGACTCCACTACGCTCATAAAAATCCCTAATAACGAATGAGTGTAGTTTCACAACCCATGATAAAATCAAAGAATAAATGTGAGTTTGAAATGAATCTATGCATTAGCAGTGGACCACATCGTAACCTTTGTTTCTCCTGATAAAATCACAATTCCCACTGATCTAGGTATTTCTACTAAAAATCTACAAACAACATGGCGAAGTTGAAATTTAAGTCAACAAACAATCACTCAATTCAGACTTTGCAACCACAACATTAATATATCTAGTAGATAAAACTCAAACCCTCTGTATGATTTTTTAAGAACTTATAGAACGATTTTGATGTTAGATTGAACAATCCACCATTCACCATTTGTAACTTTGTTTATTTTAAGTACCTACTTCTCCATAATTCAGAGGGCCACACCGACCCGACCTCAAATTTATAGGTTTGTGCAAGCCTACCTTAAAGAAGGCTTTGTATAGACTTTTAGAATTATGCAAATACCTCAAATAAATATGCACAAAGGAGACTTATAGTTAGATATTTTTACACACTTACAAAAGTCTGCAAATACCTCAAATAAATATGCACAAAGTAGACCTATACTTAGTACAACTCTAGTTTACTGCCTCAACCTTGACGAGCCTTGAAAATCTCACAGGGCATGACCTCAATGCAAACTACAGTCCATGAACCCAATTGGGATTAACATTTATACTTTGTGAAATTTTATATAAGAAAATTATATTAAGTTGAAACTTTCATTAGGATTCCAGAGTAAACAAATAACAAAAACTTGCATTGGAAAATTTAGATCTCTCGGCATAGCTAAAAGTTCAAACTCCAAGCCCACAATCTCCTGACTTGATTTTCATGTAGATATTTGAGAAGAGTACTCTACAAAAAATGAAACAAATAAAACATTGGGAATAATATCATTCAAATACAAATGATTTGACTCCATAATCAATTGGAATGATGCAACACTTGGAATGTTATATTTTATAATAAGCATTGGAAAATGAACCAAATTAAACAAAGTGATACCATCAGTTCCATTAGACATTTTCTGAGTGGATATATTTTTGTCTGACTAATTCCATATTAGTGATAACAGTATATAGTTCACAACAACTACCACCACAAGATCAACACTAGTCCCCAGAGTAGATTACTAGTACCAGTCGGGACCAATGTTGACCAGTAGATTTCGAACGAGTGAGGACCAATTTTCTATTAAGGAAGGAAAACATGAATGAATAGTTTTCCAACCATTGGACCATACTTGGTTCATCAAGTTTTGTTTTGTATGCTCCAATTCAAAGGGATCTCCCATAAACAAGCTCTTTGAATCATCTTGAACCTTCCCATTACCTAAAGTGCATTGCCAATTCGAACATCTACCTGAAGTGCCTTGCCAAATTGAACCTGAGTTGTGTAAGGCTCATTATCTTCCAGCATATGCCAAAAACGTTTAGCTTTATCTTCAACATATTACTCTGATTTTGAATCACTTTCATCAAAAATACTTTGAGAATTTTTTCTTACAATAAGGCAATTGTTTCCTATTCTCTTCTTCTTATTTTTTTAATGTTGGCAAATGTCATTCATCTTGAACAATATTGATTTTATTCTAGTACAACATGTCATATGAAAGGCTTCCTCCCACATATCACAAATGGGAGTTCTGGTTGAATCTTCTAAAAAACAACATATTCTACAGTATAGTGAGAAACTTCCATCACCAACAACACTTGGATGCACTACTATTGTATACTCCCCCGAATACACTATAACAACCTTGGTGAAAATTCGATGGAATAAAAGTTAATAAAGGAAAAATAATAACCACGTTGATGGGACACTTATTCCAAGGTGAATATTGAGAAAAAATACTAGTCATGGGGATCACTTGTGATTGATTAATGGTTAATGGAATTGGAAAAGGAAAAGGATAAGGATTTGGAAAGGAGAATGGGATTTTCACACATTTATATATGAAAATAATTGAAATTAGGAGAAAATGGAGGTGAAAGGTCCCTTTTTGCATGTGAGAGGAAATTGAAGGAAAATAATGGAAAATGATGAAAATAGATGCCTCATTCATAAAAATGTTTCTGAAGATTGGGTGGTAACCTTTTGTCAGTTCAGTTTTGGAGCTCCCTCATTATTCTTTCTCTCTCTAATATTCCCATAGACTTAGAGTTTTCATGGAGAACTCTTCGAGGGTGTGGAATACTTGGATTTTTGGAGCAAGAAGGTAAAGGAAGAGTAGGAAAGCATAGGAGGACATCACGATCACTAGCTACATTGTATTTTGCTTATAGGTACTCACTTGCATGTTTGTTTTCCTCACTAGTTTGGGCATGCATGGCATATGCATGTGGCTGGTTAATTTTGATTTGTCATGGGCATGGAGGATGGTTGGGATTGAGAGTGGATTGCCTAGCCTTTCCATTTCCTAGATACCCAAGGAGATTGTGGTTTTATTTTCATTGTTTTGTTTTGGTTGGTTCTCGCTAATCCTTAGCTTGGGTTGAGTTATTAATCTTGGAGCCTTGATTGGACACATGCTATGGAGCCCTGTCACAGTTAGGGATGAGTTACTATTCTTGTAGCATTGATTGGAAAAATGCTCTGGAGCCCTTGGTGGGTTGGGTTACTTGTCCTAGATTCTTGGTTGGACAAATTCTTTGGAGCCCTAGAAGGATTGGATAGAAACCAATCTCGTGATGGTTTTTTTATAGATGATTGTGACATGGAATCAATGTTTGATGGGTTGAGGTGGATGGCCTCTAGAATCCCTGAATGGTTTTGGATTGATGCGTTTTATGAGATCTGATATTCATACCTAAAATATGGCATAGGGGTGAATGATTGAAGAGAGATTTGGCTCAGTGATTCTACGGTTAGATGGAACTTGAGATTACCATCATGGGTTTGTATTTTTCATCATCAATATGAGGTTATTTCTTCTTGTATTTATATGAGTAATATATTGGATTATATGTGGTTTATATGGTTGTGATTTCATGAGTATTTCTATTGTTATTATGTTGTTTATTTATATGTTTTATGACAATAGATAGGTATGCCTCTCATCATATTTTTACTTGTAAATGAATGATCAATCTATCTATGACCTAATAGATGGAATGGTAGCTGATGCATTGAGGCATCAATGTTTCTTAGTGATCCTTAGATAAGTAATGATTGTTTAAGCCTATAGATTACATATTCATGATATGTTTGACGAAATTCCTATCATGGCTTGTAGGGGTCCATTCAAGTTCTCATGAAAATGATTGATTTTTCACTATCGTTTCCCTGTTAATTTACTCTTCTTGAGGTAACAGGCAATACTAGGCAGTGACCTTGGCTCTGGGCCTGAAAATGTGGCTTAATTCCCAGTGACGCTGACACAAAACCAAGCAAAATAATCCCTCAACATTGTCTTGCAAGCCTGTGAGAGCATCTAGAAGCACCTGGATGCCGGCACGCCCATATCATGAGAGTGTCTAGAGGTCAAGTTCTCTAAAAGTTCAATGGGACCAAAGGGTAAGTTGTGTAAATTGTTGGATTGGTTCCTTAGGGACCTATGGCTAATGTTGAATATCTGTATGGCATGTTAAATATCTGTATGGCTGATGTTGAATATATGTATGTGACTTAGGAGGTTGAATCATATCATAGTGGCCTCTTGTCACATGTTTAGCTGGGCTGGATGATTTCTTTGGTAAATTTGGAAGAAGGGTTCTACATAGTAGTATCAGAGCATGGCTCAACCCTCAGAATAGATGGACTTTGTGATGTTCATGCATGAATGTTAGTTGCATGTGTCTCTCTTACACTTGCATTCCATGTGCTTGTTTCATTTGCATAATGTGGATCATGGTTGTAGTGATGGCGTCATGAGAAAATTGAGGTTGTTATGGTGGAGTGCATCATCATGATTGTATGACTGGTTACATGTTGTTATATGTTGCTTGGTTACGTTCTTGTATGTTTAGTTGAATTATTGTATGTTTGATTGCATTCTTGTATGTTTGGTTGCATTCTTGTATGTTTGGTTGCATTCTTGTTTGTTTATTCTTGATTACATGTGTGTGTGTGTGTTATAGACATTTTTGGGCACTTCAACCCCAATCATAAATGTCCATAAACTGAGGGCTCCTATGTCCCTAAAAGTGTTGCTTCACTGCCTAAAGGAACAAGGTCAACTGATTACATCATCTCAACTGATTACATCATCTCCCAGAATTTCTCCACTGAAAACTGCTCATAAATGGTCAAAACTGGATCATACTGAAAGCTCAATGCAGAGGGTGCGATGCATATCACCTTCTAAATGTACAGGGTGCGATGCATATTGATTTTCTCCTCTGTATGGTGCGATGGTCTGGAATTAACAAATGGCAGGGACAAAAATGCGAGGTGGAATCTTCCAGAAGCTTCCCCTTTGACACTTGCCACTCCATTTTCAACCAGGGATGAGTAAGAGATCATCATTCTCCAAGTGGAAGCAGGAACTATCAAAGAGAAGACACTAATCAAGATCCCAAAATATGACTCACCTCTCTGTAATCATCTATATATGGATCCCTCATCACAGAGATCCAGAGCCTAGAATTTTGTATCTTATAGAGAAGTGTTGTTGGTATCCTGGTGTACATTCACAGTGTTGGGTGATCTAGCTTTGCTTGAGGTGAAGAAGGGCTTCCTAGCTAGAGGATGATGCTAGGTCAGAGCACATGGTTATAATCCTCTTGCTACTTTTCATCTGAATAAATCTATTCTTGTTTCCTTCCATATTCTTGTGTACTTGTTTATATATGCATGTCTATGGTTAGTACATATCTAATCCTCTATTACTTATGAATTTAGATCCTCGTTTCTTGCATAGTAGTATGTTGCTGTGATTCCACAGGTCCTTTTGAAGCTAGGAAGACAATGAAGAAGTGGTGAAACTCTATCAAGAAGGAGAAGAAATCGAGCGCAAGACACAGGTTGGCCCTCTTGGTTCTCCTCTCATCTCTTTTCATAAAAGGAAACAATAGTAGACTTTGATTGTTTGTTTCTAAGATAGCCACCCATCTTAGTGGGAATAGCAGCATCCGAGTGGACATTATTCCCAGATAACAAAATGGTGACTCCCCTGGGGAGCGACTAGATTACTTGTTAGCTTATCTATCCTTCTTTCTTTTATAAACATACAGACGGAGCCTGAAGTCAAGCCAACTAACCTTCAAACTACATTTGTCCTACAAATGCAAAGTAGATCAATGCTTCAGTCAATCTTCGTGTTTTGTTTATGAATTAAAAAATAGATCTACAAGCAATCTAATTTCCCTAAGTGGTGGCTCTAGTAACCTCTTAGATTACCCCTGTGTTTTACATACACTAATCTTTACTTATTCAGCCTAAACACCTGAACTAGATGGCCAATTGTGAGTGAAATATCGTTAAAAGTCTCGCACTGCTACCATCGCACGCTGCCCTCAAGGCAGCCTATATGCATTGCACTTCCCGAGTGCAGTAGGTGCGCTGCATACTAAGTTCACTGTGTAATAGGTGCGATGGTCAGGGAGGATTAAATTTACCCTCCGACTATGGATTTTTCTCACTATTTTCAGTCTTATTCAAGAGTTTTTATGTCTGTAGTTAGTGTAATTCTGTGAAAACCCCCTTCTCTTGCATTATTCCGCCTCCTTAGTGCAAAGAACTATAAATGTTCTTTATGTATTGTGCGTCGTTTTAGTTCTCTTTTGCAAAAAGTAGCATAGTCGAACTGTCGTCTCTAGATCTGAAAGTGTCGTAGCTGTCGTTTTCAGTTTTAGAAAGAAATCCCATTGTTTTGGATAGTCGATTATACAGTTACTGTTGCATAGGATTTGAATTATTAGTTTTAAAGTGTCGAAAAACAATTTCCATTTCCAAATCGTAAAGTGTCTCTCTTGCTTTCACTTCGTTTTGAAAAAGAATTTTGTTGAGTACTGTCACTTTAAAAGTAATTCAGTTTTGCACATAGATTTCTTAACGTCATTCACACATTAAGAGAGCTGAAAAACAAATACATGCATGTACATTTTCATTTTGAATGCTTGGCTTGATTTAGGACAGTGCATTTTAGCATGTGCTTTGTGCTCTGTGAAGAAAATATTTTTGACTTTCTTCCCTTTAGTAGCTAGGATTTTCATTGCTGAAAGAAGATAAAACATTTTTTTATCAAGCTAGGATTTTAATTGCTGAAAGAAGATAAAACATTTGTTTATCATCTTAGACTGCATTTTAGGAATTATACTTACATCACGTGGTGAACCTGAAAGGAAAACTGTTAAGCAAGATCAACTTAAAATAAATTCAATGAATCTAACAATGCTTTGGAACTTAACGCACAACATCTAGAGGTCTAGGCTAGAGATGTATTCCAGCGTCGTAAAGCCTGCTAACTATTGCTTTCAGTGTTGGTTGGGTGATTCCTCCACTCTGAGGTGGCAAGTACCAGTAGGAACTTGTGCTCCCACGTACCATCGCGTATATATTGGGAGACCACAATAGACTGCATCCTTTATCCTTAGGAAGCCGTGTATGCCGCTCTATCGATCATAATGCATCGAACACAACATTCGGGAAGATTGACTGCCATACCATAAAAGGTATTCAGCAGTTTTACAATTGGTTTGGTAATCCTCTCTGCCTAGATCTCTAGAGAAGTCCATTTTGCTCCTTTTCAGACTCCTTAAAGGAAAAGGTCCTCTGAGCACTTGTCACTTCAAGGTCAATAAAAATCGAAGGCGACTAGAGTCATCTTTCTTTTTTCTTGACTCTTTAAAATTGAAAAAACAAGTTGTGTCCAAGCGTCTAAAAATTTATTTTAAATCAGAATAACATCACAAATTTCCCCGTTGATCTTCAGGTTGAGAAGATGGAGTCTACCAACCAAGGATTTCCCCATGAAGGAAATCCTAGTCCCTTCTCCTCTTGGGGAGATGTTGGTCCACCCCATATGGCCACTTTGTCACTTCCAGGATTGACAATTGGTTTGCCCACCTGGCTCTTCTCTACCTCTGTCGTTCAGAATCCCGTAATTCCTGAATAGTCTAATCAGCAACTAGACGACACTAGAGTTTCCTCCCAACCTTCTACTTCATCTGATTCTCCATATCCTCCTTCCTCTTCGCTTGATAAAGCCGATAAGGCCAAAAATGAAGTAACTGAGAATAAGAAGAAGCAGAAAGAGAAAAAGAAAAAGAAGAAAAAGGAAACAAAATCGAAAGGGAGCAACTGAGTATCGTCTAGCAAAAATTCACACACCGCACAGTCAAAACCTAAATCTCCTTGTGTCATTTGCAATGGAGACCACTATCACCGAGATTGTCCCTGCATCCCTCGGATCTTAAGGGACCAGTCTCTTCGTTTGCACAATCCGGTAGCATCAACCTCTGGTGATCATGTTGAATGCTCACCATCAACCATTGAAAATGAAGTGCATGGACAAAGAAGGAATCCTAAACTTCCTTGTAAGTTGTTTGAAGGTAATCACTCCATCCACCATTGTCCCTTCCTTGACGAGGCTAAAAGAGTTTTGGATAATCGTCCGGTTTCACTGCTATGACTTCCTCCTCGATATCAAAAACTCTTCCCAAGCCCTCCACTGGTTGAAAATACGATTGGCCCGTCATTGTGGTCAGTTGAAGCACCTAACATTGAAAATGAACCCTCTGAATCCATTCCAGACAAAATTCAAATGGTCGATACGGCAGTTGACCTGGTCTTACCTTCAGAGTGTTCATCTTCAAATGATACTGTCGCTGAAGAGAAAGAGAACGACACCGTTCAAATTCTTTTCATCAACACAGACTCCGATGAGCTTGGGAGCAGTCCTCCCGTTCCTTTATCACAGGAAGGAAGTTCATCAGAGTCATATCCGGTTGTCTATTCGGTCCCACCACCAAGCAACCTAGTCGTTTCCTTCGACTAGAATCTACTAGGCAGACCCCGTTTACCAGCCAGTGTACCATTCAGAATCATTGTACA
>APFE030469874.1:101360-114882 GCA_000404065.3 Pinus taeda | reverse complement strand
TGTGGCGTGGATGGTGATTCAATAACGCCTGCAACCTTCTTCTGCTTCTTACCCATTATGTCTGAATTGCTTGGTAAATCTGTAATCTGCACAGAAAGGTGGTTTTGGCGTAATACTGAGATAATAATGAAACTCGCAACTGAGAGTGAAATAGAAAGAAGAACGTCGATATACTTTGCCTTTATTAAAACAGCGCGGATATGATCTAGAGGCAGATCTGATAGGATGGATTCATTAAGGGACCGTATAGGACCCGCCACCTTATAAATGCTCATTAGTGCAATATTTGCCTAAAGATCTTTTAAATCATGCAATGGGCATACTGGCGGCCGAGCGGGAATGATTATGCCTTAATTGTCATTAACTCAGGCTTTCCAATCACTCTAACGGCTTTTCGTTGAGAACTGTGCCTTATCTTATCAGATCGGGCAGGGGTGCGAGGATAGTTTTAACAATGTTTGGAGTGCTGCCGATCGCCGATCGCCGATATCGGATCGGGGAAAGGCCTATGCGCATTAAGGATTCAACGGGGGGGGAAACCATCAATCGCCGGTCGTCGATATCGGATCGGGGAAAGGGTCATGAACAAAGCTTGTGATACGAAGGGGACAGCCGATTGCCGATATCGTCGATAGCTTTATCGGGTCGGGGCTTTGCCGATGGGCGCGATAGTGTTGCACAAGGAAATGCCGATTGCCGATACCGCTGATAGCTTTATCGGGTCGGGGCTTTGCCGATGGGTGCGATAGTGTTGCACAAGGAAATGCCGATTGCCGATATCGCTGATAGCTTTATCGGGTCGGGGCTTTGCCGATGGGCGCGATAGTGTTGCACAAGGAAATGCCGATTTCCGATATCGCCGATAGCTTTATCGGGTCGGGGGAAGCCTTTTGATTGCTTGGTGCATCCTTTATGTCATTGCGATATGTGATCTTGCGATCGCTTTATCGCAATAAACACATATTTGCTTTATTTCCAATGTTGAAAGGGATATTGCTTTTGATGGGAACTTTATAAAGCGCTCCTTGTATTTGTTGAATTTTACAAAGTAAGGGTTATTGACATCAATTTTATTTTGAAAGGGACCCATTTCATATTTTAATGGTTTTGTGAATAATAATAAATATGAAATGGGGGGTTGTTTTGCAAGGCACAACAGGGAGCTACAACCCCCTTTGCTCTTTTACTAGCCAATCCATTTACTAGTACACAGGCTACTACCTGCTACAATGCTCCAAAGATTTCCTTTAGCTCTTGTACTAGCTTAGATACTAGTACGTAGGTGCTGACCTACAATATTCTCTCCTCCAGGTATCACGTTTCATTAATTTTCATACTGGATACACTGAAGCACAACACATAAATCTGAAGGCCACGTTTCATCCAATTTTCATACTGGACCCATCAATATCATTGAAGTACAAAAACACTAGCATCATCAAAAACCCAATACTGAAACACTGAATCCCTGTCAACAAAAGCAGTCACCAGAACACAGAGAAGAACACTAAACTCTGCAACAATATTCAGATCATAGCTCAAATGGTATACGCTATTTGGACGAACCCAACCCGCGTACATACGCGCTTTTACCGAAGCTAACCCGCGTACAGATCTATAAATATTCAATCATGAATTGCAGCGATTTCAACCTTAAGTTATACCCAGATCAGAACATTACTTGCGTCAGTATACAGATCTAGAATAAACATAATCAATCATATAGAGATAGTTCACTTCAAACCATTTGATCCCGATCTATCCTTAGATCTTGTTCTCCATCAACTTGTGAGATCCCTCCATAGCTTAGATCAAGCAACCCATAACCTGCATACTGGATCTCATCCTTCATCAAATATTCAAGACTTTCTCCATGCTTTTGCCTAATGATCTTCTTCTCCTTTTATAGTCTTAGGCCTTGCTCAATACCATGGTCCAAAACCATAACAAACCAATACCATCAACTCAATACTAGGGATCAACACGTATGTCGAGATGCCATGGTCCAAAAACTATAGGTTCAAATTCCAAGGACTAACGGCCACGGACCAAAGTAAGTTTTCCCACATGTACACGCTTTTCCGTGCATGGAAGTGCGTGCATACGCATATGCGACTTCTGATCAACAAACCCGCGTGTATACGCATTTTTGTATACCTAGAAAACTTGCGAGTATAACCTGCGTGTATACGCGACTTGGTATATAGCGAACATGCGTATATACGCGACTTGGTACATAGTGAACCTGCGTATAACCTGCCTCTGTACGCGACTTGGTATATAGTGAACCTGCGTGTATACTCAGCTTTCTTCATTCTTTGTAATCTGATCATCAATTATTTGCTACTGACTTGCTGCACTATAATCTGTCATCTTGCCATCAAGGACAACACTTGTATCATAATGCCAACACTCCCACCTACAGAGTTCAGGCCGCAATGCAACCCCTAGAATTTAGGCTGAAATGCAACCCCTTGACCAAAATGCAGGAATGGCGCAAATCCGATTTCAGGGGCATGGACGAGGCTGAGGCGAAGGAGGACCTAAAAGAGGTCATGGACAGTTGATAAGCTACAATTGCAGAGGGCCATAATATTATGCCCACGATTACATGAATCCAACGTGGTCGTCATGTTTGTATTGCACCTTGTTTGATCATGAGACATAATATTGTACTATGCTGATAGCTAGGATACGTGACAAAGGAGCGCTACCGCCTCCCCCGACTCAGAACCTACAGATGATGAGGTCTAAGACACGCGAGGAAGATCTAAATGTGAACATTGTGCTCTGAAGTGGGATCGCGACAGGAGATGACAAAGGTAAACAACCAAAATATAGTACTTGGGTTCACAAAGCTTCGACAAAAGAAGTGGAGTTTGATTTCGAGCGCACTCGGGAAACCTTCATGGAAGCTAAGAAGTGCTTCATTGATGCCTCCACTTCAAGAAGCAAAGATAAATCAGAGCTATAGATGGACCCATCTATGCTCACAACATTCTTGGAAACATGTATGAAGCTACTGTGCGATAGTAAGGTGATGAAAGGGTTACAGGAACTCATCAACAATGCGTTGGGACCGCACTAGGAGAACTGCACATAGTCTGGAAGATCGAAAAGCATAAGACAAGAATGGGAAGAGAGATGAGACTAATCGAACAAATCGAAGAATATGAGATGGACCGAGTAATTCTGGATTTGGGATCAGATGCAAATGTTCTACCAAAGCAGACATGGGAGCAAATGGGGCGGCCTATGTTGCAGTGGTCTCCAATTTATCTAAGGATGGAAAACTAGTAGAAAATAATACCCATGGGGTGATTGCAGGGAATAATTGTGGATATTTAGGGAGTGAGCGTGCTGGCATATTTTGAAGTGATAGAGATTGTTAATGATAGTGATCCCTACCCTGCACTCTTAGGAATTGACTGGGCCACTGACATAAATGGGGTAATCAATCTGAAGAAGCGCAAAATGATTTTTGAAAAGAAGTCACAGTACGTAGTTGTACCCCTGGACCCTACTGAAGGATCGCGCTATACGAAGCTGGTGCGTGACTATGAAAGTGATGATGATTTGGATTGCATCTATAAGATAACAGGGTGACACCAGGACTGGGTGAATCCCACTGGGGATGGGTGGATTGCATGGGAGCACAAAATCTCTTGTACTTCAGATTCGGATGAGGAAATAGAGCGATGGCAGAATCAGTTACATGAGGTAACTACACTAAATTGTAATATGATGACAAGATCATTGCACTGCATATCGACAAAGGTAAGAAACCTACCTACTTATGATGGTTTAAGTGAGGTAGATACCTTCTTGGATAAATTTGAAAGAGAAGTACCAAAAAAGCAACGATTCCAAGCCTTGGACTGGGTACTACGCACTACGCCCGTGAGATGGTGGTGTACGCAAAAAGGGAGCTTTTACGACTGGCTCGAATGTAGGATAATTATGCGCACATGATTTGGGAAGCCTAGGGTGTGACTGATGGATAAGTATAGTGGGTAGGATGATCCATGCATGCATCTGGCCAAGTGGACGCAGGCCTATGGAAAAAATTCACAACCTGAGTGGGTGCACCTGTTCTGTCATACCCTAGATGTTATACCAATGAACTAGTATATAGAAACAAAGCTCTGCCATGGAACAGGTGAATGGGATATCCTGCACGAAGGGTTCATGATGGCCTTTAGTTTTGAGGATGGGTGGGACAGTATTGATGAAGTGCTACAAGAGGTAAAAGGAGCCATCTTTAGGATACGATAGGAGCCAGTAGAATTGATTCAACCTGAATTGGCTACTCAACTAAGTTGCACGCTAGAATGTTATAATGTAACTGCTGAAGAAGAAGATGAATATCCATGGAAAATTAACATTCCAGAGACGGAAGGCCACTGTGAGGTTCAAGGACCATAGATTGAGAACCCTGACATAACCGCACCGGTGAAGACTAAGCAGGTGAATATTGGTACGGAGGCGGAACCTAAATTTGTGAAGATTGGACACTACTGGGATGACATGACGATGGATAAGGTCATTGAATTACTTTGCAAATATCAGGACTTATTCCTGACCAAGTTTATGGATTTGAAGGGAATAATTGGATTTAGAGGTAATGAAGATCACATTAAAACCCGATGCGAAGCCAGTTAAGCATGGGTCGTATCGCTTAAATTTGAAATACAAGGAGAAGGTCTGCATAGAACTAGACAAGATGCTCGCAGCAGGCACCATTGAGTCTTTGGAGGAATCCAATTGGGTAAGCCTGATGGTGGTACAAGAGAAGAAGCAAAAGGACGAAATAAGAATATGCGTGGATCTCAAAAAATTGAATGACGCATGTGTACATGACCCATTCCCAACTCGATTCTCGGATGAGGTGTTGGACAATGTAGGCGGTCAAGAAGCATATTCTTTCACGAATGGGTTCTCAGGGTACCACCAAATCAAAATCGTGCTGAAGGATAGGAGCAAAACAACCTTCACGACTGAGTGGGGTTGCTTTCAATATACTGTCATGCCATTTGGATTGAAGAATTCCCCTGGTATCTTTTCACGTGTGGTTGTTGCGCCATTCAGGGAATATATTCATAAGTTCTTGGAGGTCTATTTTGATGACTGGACTATATTTGGGTTGGTTAGTTTCCATGTAGCAAACTTGTGCATGATGTTGGATATATGTCAAAGATACCAAATCGCGCTCAACCTCAAGAAGTGTATGTTCCTCATTCCTTTTGGGAACCTCTTGGGGCATGTGGTTTGTAAATAAGGGCTGATGGTAGACCCCGCAAAAATCACGGTGATTGTAAATTTGGAAGCGTCGCAGAGTGAGAAACAGCTGCCCACTACTCTCGGACATATGGGGTACTACATAAATTTTATCAAAGGTTATGCCCAAATCACCACACCGATGGAAAAGTTGTTGAAAAAGGATGTCACGTTCTACTGGAATGATGACTGTAAGAAAAGCCTGGATATTGAAAGAAAAGATGGTTACTATGTTGATTCTGGTCTTCCATAACTGGAAGAAAGAGTTTCATGTCCATGTTGACGCGTTGTGTATAGCACTGGGAGTAGTACTAACACAAGATGGTGGAGAAAGCTTGGACCACCCTATTGTGTTTGCAAGTCGTAGATTATCTAAAGCAGAGAAGAACTATTCCACCACTGAGCGCGAGGGACAAGCTATGGTGTATTCGCTCTAGAAGTATCGGCACTACTTTCTAGGAGGACACTTTAAGATGTATACAGATCATTCCGTGCTAAATTACTTGGTCAATAAGCCTGTGTTGGGGGGGCACATATGTAGATGGGTTTTATTGTTCCAAGAATATGATTTTGAAGTTGTTTTAAAGCCTGGATGATTGAACGCGGGACCAAATCACCTGTTGTGCATTGAGACAAGGGAGGAACCTACTAGTCTGGAGGAAGGATTACCCGACGTGTAGCTCTTTGCTGTGCGCGTAGCAGATGGACATTTTAAAGATATAATTCACTTTCTAACAACTAGAACTGTGCCAAAAGAATACTTTGTCTAGCAGAAGAAGGAACTAGTGGTGCGCATGGCAGATTTCTCTGTCATTGCTAGGCATCTATACAAGATGGGGAATGATGAAATACTATGAAGGTATGTACTTGAATTTCAATGAAGCATCATCCTCATGGACACTCATGGGGGTGCCGTGGGAGGACATTATGCAGGAAGAGCAACTGCGCAGAAGATTCTACGCGGCGGGTTGTGGTGGCCAACCCTTCATCAGGATTCAAAAGCACACTACAAGGCATGCGATGTATGTCAAAGAACAGGTAAGCCATCATGAAGGGATGAAATGCCTTTGAATCCACAAATGATGTCACAACCTTTCGAAAAGTGGGAAATATATTTTATAGGACCTATCAAACCTCAAGGAAAAACAGGCACGAGATATATTATCACTACGACAGAGTACCTAACTCATTGGGCAAAAGCGCAGCCGGTGAAGGATTGCACAGCCGCAACTACCGCAAATTTTATGTTTGAACATGTACTGACGTGATTTGGATGTCCAAAGATCTTAATGAGCGATCGTGGTATGCACTTCCTAAACGAAACAATTAGTGTGCTGACGAAAGAGTTTCAGGTGTATCATCATAAGAGCACATCGTATCACCCACAGGCTAATGGGACAGTAGAAGTGTTCAACAAAGTATTGGAGACCATGCTAACTAAGGTATGCAATGTGTAGCAAAGTGATTGGGACCTACGCATACCTGCAGTATTATGGGCTTATAGGACGATGTGCAAGAAAATGACGGGACAGACACCTTTTAGGCTTGTCTATGGAGTGGAAGTTGTAATTCCCATGGAATACATCGTGCCTAGTCTGTGCATAGTAGTGCTCACAAGTATGACTGATCATGGAGCCCTAGAGGAGAGGCTCGCACAATAGGAGGAGCTCAAGGAAGAATGATTTTTGGCTAGATTTCACCAGCAGGTCCAAAAGCGGCGCAAAAAGGCTTGGCACAATCGACATATTAAGTTGCGCACCTTCAAGGTGCATGATTTTGTGTTGTTGTATGATAGTAAGTTCGATAAATTCCTAGGGAAGCTCAGAATGCATTGGCTGGGACCGTATGTTATTAATGATATCACAGATGGTGGTGTGGTGCAGTTGGTAAAGTTAAATGGAGAGCAATCATTTGAAGACATACACAGGGGACTCAGCCATCTGACTAGCTGATAGAAGCACAGTCTTAGCACTCCAGGCAGCTACAAGGAGGCACAGTACTATAAACTACTCTGCCTGGGGACTGCACGATGTCAGGACTGCACACAGTAGGGAAGTGTCCTAGGGTCCACAACAGTGTGAGGATAGTTGCGTGGGTCGGCTGGAAAGTGATCGTTATAGTCACTATTCACAATGTGATTCTTGGTTTAAGACCAAATGGAGTGGGGTGCAGGCATTTAAGGCAAACTTTATGGGCTAGATTCTTGAAAATCTACCACCAATCAAGAATTAATGGACTAAATGTGGGGGGAACGGTTGAATTCAAACTCAAAAGGCACTATAAATTACAAAGGGTTGTTCAGCAAAAAGTACTTAGAAATTTGAGGACTAACTTGTTGCGCGCACAGACATTCATGAACACAGACTTGTCCGATCTTCCAAATGTGAATTCGTTGCTTGAGCAATTACCTGCGATGTTGAGAGAATTGTGGAATCGCACTATAGCAACACCTGAAGAAGCCATGGATACCAGAGTAATGACCACTGAGGAAGCTGCGCGGGCCATTACGGAAGTGGAAGCCCCAGAAAGTGTCGGGATAGTCACAAAAATCCTTAAATCACCACACAAGCCAAGACCCAAGAAAGACAAGCAGACCATGGTACCGGTGCACGTATCACCTAGAAATCTGCTAAGGACTAGGCTCACCATGGAATAAAATGGGAAGGCTATCAATTTGGAGGCTATGGAGAAGATTTTAAGATGGAGAAGAAGAAGGGAGGGTATGCCATTTCCAGCATCAACAACCCTACAGTTAAATTCGCGACACAGATATTGGTAGGGAAGGTTGTGGAAGTGTCATGAAGATGAGGTGCACGCATCGGTGGTTGCATTAGCAGCGCAATGCATAGAAGGGGTCCAGTTAAACTAGGAAAACTATCTATGCATAGAGTTCCTTTAGAACTATCACAAGGCACAGGAGCAGGGAAAAACTTTCACTATGCGTGGCTTCTATTGTCAATAGTACTGGTGGCCTGGGAATTTCCTGAAGATAGCTAGTTCTCGACGATCGTGCAGGACCTTTCCAAGGTAGCGAAATACGCTTCACTGTGGGCAACGAGGGATGCACAAAAGATAAGGGACAGCAAAATATTCTAGGTGCTCATGGAGATGAACAACATAATGGGGATTAATCGCAATCCGTGGCTATCATCCACATCTACAATAGCCTGTAGAGCTTCGCAGAGTTCAAGGCTGATTTTCATCATGTCTACATCAAGGTGCAGAAGGATCCCGCGAAGACATGGTGCGAGTTACCCTATCTGGTGACAGATGATATCATCTTCGTGGTCCTAGAGTCATGGCTGCTGGAGTCGTGCGCTCCAGCTAGCTCCACAGTGGAAGCAAAGAAGTTTATCGCGTAGCAGAAGAAGGAAGACGCAAAACTGTGGATGGTGCAGTTGGCAGAGAAACATAGGAAGGAAGGAGCAGTGGCTAAGTCCCAGATGGCATGCGATGTTGCGAAGTTGGTAGAAGAGCAACAAAAGACAGCAGAAGAAGAGTGTGAAGGACAGAAGTCACCTTCGCCTGAGCTGTAGACTAATACAAAGCAAGGTGGTACAAACCCGGAGATAGTGTCCACCAAGCTAAAATGTTTGTGCCCGACTGGAATAGATAGGGCCGCAAAAGAAGTCGAAGGCTTCAAAGACTTCATTCGACCCAATCACACTCACTGAGGGGGATCTCCATGATATTGGTGAGATGGTGAGGGAAGTCATTGCGAAGGCCCTCTAGCAGTTTGAGGAGCAACACCAAATGATGTTGGGGGCTCTCTAGACACAGATACAAGAGTTGTAGGTGCGCACTCCACAGGCTCGCACTGTGTCCACCAGCCTCGCAGTAAGCACATATGTGGCCAAGGAAATGTTGCACGCCCAGATGACTAACACAATAGTGTTGCTAGATGGTGCACTCGTTACAGAAAATGAGGCCAACAGGCCTATGGTCAGTGAGTTGAAGGGAATCATATTAAATGTGGTTGTGTTCCCTCTGGAGACACTCTATGTTTTGTAGGATGTAGTCACTACAGAACTACGAGCCAGGGAGGATCGTGCACTCCAGGTAATGAACGAGCAGCGCATCAAAATGTAACAGTTGAGCCTGCAAAACGACGAGGTAGTTGTACAAAATAGACAAATAGTGTAGGTGGTAGAGGAAGCCTACCAGATGGTCCCGAAGTTGGCCATCCAAGCAGAAGAACCAGTGGAGGTGCACATCCGAAAATTAGCAGTAGGGGTGCACGAGGAAAAAGAGGAAATGGTCAGGGTTCAATTGGAGTTGAACCCTTAGATAGCAGAACTACAGTTGGAGGCATAGCCTTAAACTCCGCCAGAGGTTAAGGAACATCACGCCATCGTGATTACCACAATAATGGCGACGGTCAACACTGTAGTGACAGACTACACAAAGTTGTTCGAGTAGTTTTTCGAGGTCCTCACCACCCTGCAGGAGGACCCAAACATACAACGCCTAGAGAAAGAGGTGCACGAGCTGCAGCAGAGATACGATGAAGTAAAATGGATTGCGCAGATGGTTTCCCTTACACAGAGGCTCACCAGGATGTAGCAGGCTAAAGCGCTCAAGGAGCAAGTGGATGTTGCTCGGCATAAGGAAGCAGTTTTGAAGGCATACTTACAGTCGTAGATTGATGAGGCATACACCATTATATCCTCCATTGAAGTAAAGCTCACGCAGTTACAAGAAACACAGGAAAGGATCCAGGGTAGTAGTTTTTCCATAGCAGTCACTGAACAATGCGTCGAGGAAGTACAGTAGGCATCCGCTCAATGCACTTTCAAACTTGCAGCGATCCAGTCAGAGTTGGGAGGTCTTTGCGCAAAGATCTTTGCACCAACAAAGTGACTCGAGGGCGAGTCACGATGTTTTGTTTGGGGCTTGTTGAACGCGAGATCCCCCAAGGGAAGTTTTGTGGCTTAGAGCCCAGACTTTGGTCAAAGATTGTAATTCTGATGTAAAGACTCTGCATTTTGTGGGCATGGAATGCGTAGTTTGTAAAAGAGTCATAGGGTTGTCCACCCTTAGTTTTTTTATTATAATTTCGGCTATAGAGATCTACCCATGGTCCACGGATGTTATCGGGAAATCTAGTGTCTATGCAGAGCTGCTAGTCCCACTAAGACATGTAGTTATCTTAGCAACAAACAGATTAAAGTTACTTTTGTTTCCCTTTACGAGAAGTAGATAGGAGAGGAGCAAAGAATACCAACCTCAATCTTTCACTTGGTTCTCTGTTTGTTCCTTCGCCTATTTGATGGACCTTTATCGCTCCTCCCTTGACCACTCTGCTTCAAAGAGTACCTGTAAAGTCAAAGCAGCATAATACCTTCAAAGTGCGGAGATCTACAATCATAAACAATATAGGACCAGCTATATATTGACCACACACATGCATATATTAGCAAACATACAAGAATGTGGAGGAAAACTTGAATAGCTTTATTGATATAGAGATTAGAAGAGAGGATTACAACCCATTGATCTAACCCACCGTCATCCTCCCAGCATGAAAGCCCTTCTTCACATCATGAAAAGCTTAGATCACCCAACACTATGATATTCCACCAGGAAACCAACAACACTTCCTTACAAGATACAATATTCTAGCCTTTGGATCTCTGGGATGAGGATCATTATAATGATTGCAGGGTGAGTCAGTTTCTAGGATTTTGATTAGTGTCTTTCTATGATATTCTTTGATTCCACTGGAGATTGATTATCTCTTACTCATCCCTGGGCGAATTCAGAGAGGCAATGTGACAGGAGAAGTTTCTGAAGATTCCATGATCCGCACCTTGCAGAATTGTCTCTGCCATTTGCTACTTCTCACCCATTGCACCCTACAGAAGGGGCTTTTCAGTTGCATCAATTTTTTGCGTTGAGCCGGTGAGATCATCACACCTTCTACATTGAGCAGTCCCGTATGGTCCGTTTTTGACCAGTTCTGAGCAGTTTTCTGTGGAGAACTTCTTGGAGATGATGTAATCAGCTGACCTTGTTCCTTTAGGGTATGAAACAACACTTTTAGGGACTCAGAAGCCCTTGGTTTATGGACATATGTGATTGGGGTTTCAGTGCCCAAATATGTCTATAACAGCGGACAATGGGATTGTATGAATAGAGTGAATCGCTAAGTAGTTAAGAGATCAATTAATAAGAAAAGATAAGCATATGATGTATGCGAGATAGATCTGTGGAGCAAATTCTAGTTTTGGGTTGTAGAGTAGGAGAAGGCTTTGCAGCTGAGTGAGGAGAGGCCAAGTAGTCCGCAACTAAGTGTGTACGCCCCTGCAGCTGAGTGCACAGGGCGATTCGAGTCTATAACAGTTGGAAGTATTAATAAAGAGAAGTTTCCTATCATTTATATGTAGTTATTTCTTGTTTTATGCATTTTTTATCTTGGGTATGAAATTCACTTCTAATACTTATATGATACGTGAATGTGTATAATTTTATTAATTAAGTGAATTCAAGATAGAATATATGTTCACGCAAAGTTAACTTAGATCTATTAAGCAGATAAGAAATATACGCGGTGTAGTTTGGGGAAATAGTGTAGTTCGCTGCCCTAGCAACGCGAAAGCATCTCAGCCCTTGGTAAGGGTTGCGCGAAAGATAATTATAACAGATTGCAAAGGTATTGAAGGTTGGAATAGTGCGTGAAATGACTTGCATGAAGATAGATCTAGTTGGACTAAATCGACATCTTAGACATCTCAAGGGTGCGGAAACTTGGTTCCATCATCCCCCCATACTGCTTTAGGTGAGACGTCAGTCCATGCTCCACAGGCTGATGCCGAAAGGGCTAGTAGTGTAGGGATTTGTTTGGCTAAATAAATCTGAACCTAGGTCAGGCCCCCATAAACCAACAGCCTCCACTGAGGAATTATATTTTATAAATATGATATAATGCAGGTCCTCCTTGACCTCTTCTCTATCCTATTTCATTGATAGGAAGTCCCTCTTTGTTATACCACCTCAAGTTGAGTCTGCAGTCTCATTCTATATGACCTTGTTTATGACATATGTAACATTCAACATTTGACCTCAATATATGTTTAAATGGTCGAATAATTATTTTAATTTGGTCCACATGCCTCCATCTAGGCACCTGATTATATCCTCTATATTTCACAACATCATTGGTCCTGTAATCTTGTACTTTGTGGCCAAACTTTTTGCATGAGAAACAATAACCAAAGAACTTATTTTGATACCTGAACATAGAATGATATCTTGATCTTATAAAGTAATTCCCTAGAGGAGACATGTTCCTTTACCGATTTTCAATAATTTCTTCATTGTTGCTTGTGGATGCTTTTACAGGAGAAATATTCATTTGTTGATTTTAAATGCTTGCATTATTTCTACTTGTGGATCCTTTCTCTTCATTTTGGTTCCTTGTACATTTTTCCTTCCTATAATTGTCTTGAGAGACATCGAAATGTACATGCTTAGCTCAATTCATCCCTTGCTTTGGATCTTCAAGATAGATATTGTTGGATGTTATGAATGTTTGATTAAGCTCTTGGAGAGATATTCATTTTATGAGCTTGGGGGACCATTGTTCTTGTGTACCTCACAAATTCCTTGGTAACTGGTACCTATCATAATAAAAGGGGGTGTTTGCATGTTGAGAATTTGATCTAGGGGTTCAGTCCCTTTATGGAACTTTGATTTAAGTTGCTCCAATTCTTCTCTCAATATGACAACTTGCTCTTCTATTCTTTCACATATTTGTTCCTTCTCATTTCGTTGCTCAGATAGAAATTCCTTCTTTCTGAGGATCTTTCTTCATCGTGTTGGAAATAATACTGAGAGGGGGAGGGTGAATCAGTATTATCTAATAATTTTAATAACTCTTCCTTATTTGTTCTTTGAATTATTTTTGCATGTCAGTACCATAAAATAATGAACATGAACAAAGAAAACAAATAGTCACACCAAAGAACACAAGATGTAAGGTGGAAACCCAATGTGGGTGAAAACCACCTGCTACAATATGTCTCTATCTTCTTTCAAATTAGAAGCTCCTTTTACAATGGTTATGTACTGGTGCAGTCCTTTACTAGTACGCAGGCTGCAACCTGTAGAGAGCTACACTCTCTCTCTCGTTTTCCAGTCTCTCCTGGAAGGGAGCTACAACCCCCTACTTCTTTTCTTACGAGGACCACTTTTCATAAATTTTCAAACTGGATCCATAAGCATCAAATGATCATCAAGTATAAGA
>APFE030469874.1:43963-82793 GCA_000404065.3 Pinus taeda | reverse complement strand
GTGGACAGAAAAATGTGACCAAGCTTTTAAGGAATTGAAAAAGTTGGTATCAACAGCCCCAGTCCTTCGAGGACCAAACTGGAATTTGCCATTCCAAATCTCATCTGATGCCTCAGATACCGCAATTGGTGCAGTCCTGGGGCAAGAAGAGGATAAGAAGCCATATGTTATTTATTATATCAGCAAAAATTTATCCTCTGTCGAACTCAATTATACTGTTACCAAAAAAGAATTCCTGGCTGTAATACATGCTGTTAACAAATTCAGACATTATATTACAGGCTATCCTGTTGTGTTATATACAGACCATTCTGCTATCAAATATTTGGCAAATAAACCTGTTACGAATGCTAGAATAACTAGATGGTTGATCTTATTGCAGGAGTTTGACATCACAATCAAGGATCAACCTGGCAAGGAAAACCCTGTAGCCGATTTTCTCTCACGGATACCAAAATCCATTGAAACAGCAGCAGTAGAAGACCAATTTCCTGATGAACACCTGTTTTTTGTTGTTGTTCGAACACCCTGGTATGTTGATGTCGCCAATTACCTTGCAGTAGGTAAGCTACCAAAACACTTAATCCCTCAGGAACAGAAGCAGATTGTTCAGAAGAGCACTCGATTTTCGTGGATTGGAGGACATTTGTTCCATACAGGGGAAGATATGCAAATCAGGAGGTGTATTCGAGAGGATGAGATCTTCGACATCTTAAAACCTTGCCATGACGAACCATGCGGAGGACACTTTGCTGAAAAAAGAACAGCACACAAAGTACTACAGACAGGATATTACTGGCCTACGATTTTCAAAGATGCGAAAAAATTTGCACAAGCCTGTGACAGTTGTCAGCGAGCAGGAAAACCTGGCCAAGCCGATGAAATGCCTCTGAGGCCACAATTGGTCATTGAGCCATTTGAACGATGGGCTCTTAACTTCGTTGGACCCATTAATCCTCCATCAAATCAGAGGACATACATTCTGGTGGCAACTGACTATGTTACTAAATGGGTCGAGGCTGAATCACTGCCTAAGGCTACAGAGGACTCGGTAATACAATTCTTGTTCCATTTGTTTGTACGTTATGGACTTCCGAGAGAAGTAATCACAGATGGTGGACCACAATTTGTTGGAAATAAATTAGCTGCAACACTTAACAATTATCATGTCCAACATAAGATCACTACCCCGTACCATCCGCAGGCCAATGGGCAAGTAGAAAGTAGTAATAAGGTCATAGAATCAATTTTAACAAAAACCATTGCAGCACATAGGCGTGATTGGGCCGCTCAGCTACCTGAGGCACTGTGGGCCTATAGAAACACATGGAGAAGTACGACAGGCTATTCGCCTTATCTATTAGTGTTTGGAAAACAACCAATTTTTCCTATAGAATTTGAAATCCAAACGCTACGAACTGCGCAAGAGGTCGGCCTAGATTTGAGTAAGGCACAAATCAATCGACTACAACAGGTCAATGAGTTGGACGAAATTAGGCTCTCTGCATTACAGAATACAGCGTTGATTCAGCAACAGCGAGCTAAGTGGCATGATGCACTTATTAAGAATAAAGTCTTTCATGAAGGAGACTGGGCTCTGTTATACGACTCTCGGTTTCAGGACTTCCCGAGAAAACTCCAGACTCGATGGTTAGGACCATACGAAATCCAGAAGGTACACGACAATGGGACCCTTACCCTGGTCACAATCGATGGTTCTGGATATGCATTCAAAGTAAATGGCCACCGAGTTCGTCTTTATCGAAAGCCACTCACTCGGGAATCGTTCTGTCAACAGCTACGACAAGATACTGATTTGGAAGTTCTAGGAGAGGAAGCGAAATCTTCCTCACCTGTAACCTAAGTAATTCATTTCATAACTTGTACATAACATCCTGTATATATATTTTTTTGATTATCTATATCGCTATGTTATTTGTATGGTTTTTTTGTTCCTTTTCAAAAGGAACAGCATTTGTGTGGTTTTGCTGTTCCTTTTCAAAAGGAACAGCATTTGTGTGGTTTTGCTGTTCCTTTGCGAAAAGGAACAGCACTTGTGTGTTTTTGCTGTTCCTTTTCAAAAGGAACAGCATTTGTGTGATTTCGCTGTTCCTTTTCAAAAGGAACAGCGCTTACAGCATTAAGGTGTTTTTGTTGTTCCTTTGCGAAAAGGAACAGCACTTGGGTGTTTTTGTTGTTCCTTTGCGAAAAGGAACAGCACTTGCGTGTTTTTGTTGTTCCTTTGCGAAAAGGAACAGCACTTGGATGTTTTTGTTGTTCCTTTGCGAAAAGGAACAGCACTTGCGTGTTTTTGTTGTTCCTTTGCGAAAAGGAACAGCACTTGGATGTTTTTGTTGTTCCTTTGCGAAAAGGAACAGCACTTGCGTGTTTTTGCTATTCCTTTGCGAAAAGGAACAGCACTTGCGTGTTTTTGTCGTTCCTTTGCAAAAAGGAACAGCACTCGTGTCTTTTTGCTGTTCCTTTGCGAAAAGGAACAGCATTTGAGTGTCTTTTTGTTGTTCCTTTGCGAAAAGGAATAGCATTTGAGTGTCTTTGCTGTTCCTTTCTCGGAAGGAACAGCATTTGCGATTTTTGTTGTTCCTCTCAAGGAAATGGTATCCCACCAATAGATTCTTATCTCAGAAAGGCCATCGGCATGTTCTTACCTTTACTTGATGCCTTGCGCCCATGGTCTCCCAATCTTTTAGATACAGCAATGAATTTATGCGATAAATATAAAACATGATATACTGAAATCAGCATATCATAAATTGCTATTTACTATGGAGCCAGTATGGATAAAGAGGACCAGACGAAGGACGTTAACTTTCCATCTCCACTGTCATTCCCTTATTCCCGAGCCCTGGTTTGGTGATTTTTATCATGACGATTCCCCTGAAATCTTTCTTGATTATTACTAAGGGATAAGAACAAATGATTTATATCTGACTGTTGGGATTATAAGACTTCTTCCACCATTCCCCGCTCTTAAGGAGTGCGGAACCACCCTTATGTAGAAATAAACAAAAAAGAGGTGCTCTGCAAGGAAAAATAAAAACAAAATATGAAAATTGTCAAATGCAGGATAGGGGGTCTCATTCAGAGCCAGCCTACCATGATCATAAGGATGGAAGCGAAGTGGCATTCCCAGTATGGCCACCACACCAGGGACATGGTCTGAAGGTAAATTAACAACCAAACCTTGGAACAGGAGGTCTCATCACGAGCCGTCCTGACCACGTTTCGTGCCTACCTTGTGAATGGCATTATGGTTATCCGGTTACCAAGCCGGCATAATGGCCTGCATTTTGACAAAGCACTCTTCAAAATATACACAAAGGATCATGGTTCCGGAGGGTGAAATAAACAACTCTGCCAAGGTTATGAACACCTGTTGGCAGCAGAGCTCTGTTAATGGCATCGAAGTCGTAATATTTACACCAGCAGGTATGATATTAAATCTTTCTGTCTCTTATATCCTTTGTATAAATCATATGTCACACCCTGATATATATCACATGAATACTTATTACCACCGATCATGGCAACGGAACTGACAATGACTACTGGAGATTTCGTACATTTGACAGATGTCCAATTCTCCGGTTCCTCATTATATCACACAGGCTTTCATATAAAACGCGATCTACCTTTTTGCCTCGGTTTCGGCATTTCGTTGTCTTTTTACAACATGGCATAATTCCATATGTTGTACTTTATGATTTGACTCCTCACTGGCTGCTGCTCCTCTCTTTGACGGCTGGGGGCAGCCTATCAGATCGCGGGGGGGAGGTAACCTCATTATTGCAGGGGTTACGTGGCTGCACACCATTCGGGCAAGATAATGTACGAAGGAAGGGCATGGTTTAACGGTATGATGATTTCATCCTACGGAGATTGCCGTCCACGATCCTTTTTTCGTTGCATGCCCTGTGATCCTTTCCAAAAATTGGCATTGGTCATCCTCTCTGCGTCGCAAATACCGCAAGCAGTTGTTGTTCCATTTCTGAGTAGAATCATGGATGGAAAGACGGTCCGAAGTGAACCTCACAAGCTGACAGTTTCCGCTGCTGCTCGTAAAATCCTGGAAAATGCAGGATGGTTGAATTACTTCAACCGCCTGCAAGAATCGAACGAAGCAGTAGCATTAGAATTCCTGCAGAATTTGTAGGAAAACCACTCTGTAGTAAGAGGAAAGCGGATAGTGGTTACGGAGGACATCATTGCAGAAGTCTCAGGATTACCAGCTGCTGGACCCATATGGACGCTGAAGAAGGAGAGATTGCAAAAAGCGATGGAAATGTTCCAGGACGAAGGCCGAAGCTTGACAGTCAAAGGGAAAGGAGTTCTGCCGGCAACACTTGGGGAACCCTGGACCGAGCTGGCGAAGACAGTGCAAAGTTACATCACCTGCGAAGGAAGAAAAGACGTGGTAAGGCCTCGTCACTTAAAACTTTTGGTTGTTTTAAAAGGAAAATGCTCTGTGAATCTCCCTGCACTTTTAAATTCGTTGTTACATGACGCGGCCCGAAGCCTGAAGAAGGCCCAGCATATAGATGCAGTTGTCAACCACCATGGACTGATCCAGTTAATAGTGAGCCACAGTATCACCCAACAGCAGAGCACTTGGGAGGAGTTGATTGAAACAGTCGAGGGGGGATTGGTTGTACAACCCCCGAAACTTGAACAGTCCTCCAGTACGCCGGAACGTTCAGAAAGACGCAAGGAGCCAGCAGCAGAAAGACATGCTGCTTCAAAACGGAAACAACCCTCCGGTACGCCAGAACGACAAGAAGAACCTAGAGAGCCCGCTGGCACACCCAACCAACCCGAAAGACCAAGGAAGTCTGCTCGGTTGGCTCGGATACGAGGAAGGTTAAAAAGGATTCAGGGAACTACGGCCCAACCAATCGAAATTATGGACGAACCCCCAGAACTGGAAGGAGGACTCTCCAGAGGAAATGTCGAGCAATCAAAGGCCGAGACTGACTAGCCGGAAGGGGAAATTGAAAAGGGAGATGAACGCTCCGAGGAAGAAATGGCCACTGAACAGAGCAACCAAGGAGATGAACACTCGAAGGAAGAAGAGGCCACCGAACAAGGCAATCAGGAAGAAGAAATTGCACAACCAGGGGGTAGCCCGCTGCAGGACCCTCCAGGTGAGGAGGAATTGGCAGCAATTCTGGCCAATATGGGAGAATATGGCCAGCCCTCTGGCACAGGAAGTGTCCCTGACGGTCCCCCAGAAGAAGAATTACCCGAGGAAATGCATGCAGAAGAGGCAGAGGAAGAAAACCTACCTAGATATGATAATGAAACAGAGGACAACAATCAGGGACAACCTGTCCCCGAAACACCGGAAGATATCCCAGATGAAGAAGGGACGAGCTTAAGGGCCAAACCCTCTGCTGAGGCAAAGGAAATTAAGAAGTTAAGAAAGAAACAGCAGAAGTTGTTGGGCACCATAGCCAGACTCCGGCAGCAAATTCGAATGTTGAAAGCCAGCCTGAGAATACAAAAGACCGTAAGGAAAAGAAGGAGGACCACGGCAGCAAGAACCCCGAGGATAAGAACCCGTTTTGCTGGTCGAAACCCCATCAGGAGACCTACTGCCGAGGAACAATCTGTTGTTCCAGATAATAATGAGGAACAGGGTGCTGTTCCAAATAACATGGAGGAACAATTTGTTGTTCCAAATAATAGAGAGGGGCAGACTGCTGTTCCATCTGGCCCCGAAGAACGAATGGACATACCAATGGAACAGCAAGGGGCTCCGATGGCGGAAGGGCCACAGCAACCCTTTATTCGAGTCAAGAAAGAAACAGAAAGCAAAGAGGTCCAAACAGAAGCACCACCCTCGGGTGTAATTCGCGTCCTAAACTCCAAGCAACGTAATAGAAAGGTCCAGGTCAAGCTTCCAGCCTCTATGGCTTTGTGGAAAAAGGACCCAAAAACCAGAACTTTGCATAAAATGATGAAGGAAGCTCAGCAAGAAGTCAAGTGGTTGCGAGAACAGACAGTCCCCAAGGAAAGATACGAAGAGCTCCAACAGCAACTTCGAGACATCAGTCAGTCCGAGAGCCAGGCCTTTGAAGGGTGGCAGAAGGAGCAGGAAAAGGTTGCTAAGGTAACTTGTCGATTAGATAGTGTTGTTAAGCAAATGGACACCGTATGTTCCTTATATACTGATGTTTTGACTTGTAGGGCCCCTGCTAAAAATTATGCTTTATTTTTGCTTGAACGATATCTGAGATTAAAAATAAAAGCCGTTAGGGCAGGAGCACCCATCCACATCAACACTGTTAATGACTTTATAGACTGTTGTAAGCACTATGGAGTTAAAGTTCAAAGGCTATTATGCGAGTTTTACCTACAAAATCTTGTGCTAGACAAGGAAACTGATTTAAATCTTGGCCCTTTTGTTGTGATATACAACTCCGAGCCTTTATCTCATTTCGGGTTAATCAGTTGAAATGGCTCAAAGCTTACAACACCTTCCAGAGACAAGAAAACAGCTTAGATTTATGGGTACGAGCTGAACCTAGAGACCCAGTGACGCTATGGAGGGAACATAGGAGTCTCATGAGGATCCCAGGTGTCATTGAGATATTAGGTCCCATGCACGAAGACTTGATCCGAAATAGTCTGGAATACTTCCTGACTATTAAAGACCTGGCCATCGATGCTGCAAAATTTTGATACTGGACCTCTAACCCAAACATCCAGCTCAGGGAACCCTTCAAATATGAGAATTTTGAGCTAGCTGCAAGCCGATTGAGTCTCTATGGGGAACGGATTCTGCGAGTAGGGCCATCCTAGTTGGGGTATCGATTTCACAGTCCAATTATTTGGCACCCTGCACCCGGATATCAGGCCTTATATGAGATGCCTGCAGATCAAATAGATCAGTTCTTTGACCACCTAGTTGCTCATCATGGTTGTCGGCCTCCTCGCGAGATCCCTTCCTCCGGCCTATTTCTCTCACTGCTTTGCATGTCAACTATAACGTTTTCATGAGGCCATGAAACAGGGTAAGCAGGGGGGTGTGTGGAGCACTTGGAAGGTATGCTTTTGACAAGCAATCTAGTGGTTTTTTTAATAACAATTCCAACTTTTTCTGTATCATGAGTTCAAAGAAGATAAAGGTTTTTGATAAAATATGCGAAAATAGACGAAGGAAGCTCAAGTGTTGATAATTGATGTTTTCTATGCAGGAAGACGTGGAAACAGGGGGTTGTCGATCAAAAGCAAGGAGCAAAGGGAAAATAACTGTTGTCCCTCCAGCAGGGCACCGGATGCGGACGAGATCAAGAAAGATTAGAGCCGAATAGCCCAGGGAAAGAATGCGGGATACCAGGTCGGAGAGCGCAAGAAGAAAAAGGAAAGAATTGAACGATTAGCGAATCCCTCAGGATCAAAGATCCTGAGGGATCGCTGCTTTAACTTATCTTTTTTTTGTATAGATACCTCCGTCATTTCTGTTATATAAAGGCACCACGCCATTGGGTAAAGGACGACTGTTTTATGATTCTAAGTTTTAGAACAAATTATGATCATTGAGTCTCGCTGAGACCTGACTTTGTATACTTTTGATGAAATCAATATAGAAGACTTGGTGTTCATTTCGTCTCTACATCTGGAGTAACTTAAGGTAGTGTACCCTTGGCAGCTCAGGGCCCGGCTCCAAAGGACACTTGCTTTTGTATTATTATATGGTGATTTGTGTGTGATTTGTTTATTTCTGTTATTTAAGTAATCTGATACATCTTTTATGTGATATGCTATGATTGATATATGAATGACTTCTTTACCTTATGTCTCTGCACTGTACAATTGGATCTATTTGAGTTGCATCTTTCGATTATCACTGTAACAGAAGGTTAGCCTGAATGTATCGATATTAGATCCATGTGAAAGAGTATTTGTGAGACTTGCAAGCCATATTACTTCGTTCAGAAGCATAGTCATATCATCTATTATTCTCAGATTGCTGTAGTAGTATAAAACATGTACATACGGGTGAGAATTGTTGTCTCATAATTCATTAAGGATTTTTGTTCCAATTTATTACTGCTGTTCCATTATTACTGTTGTTCCATTATTACTGCTATTCCATTTTTACTGTTGTTCCATTTATTGCTGCTCCATTTCCAGATTGCTGTTCCATTTTACTTTCCATCGTTTTATTTATCTGCCTTTGTTGTTTATGGTGTGAGAGAAGGTCTAAGGCTGTAGTGAGCCTCAGCAAGACGCTGCTTAGCTCCCAGACCTATAAGTCCATGCTCTGATTTCTTTTCTTCATCAGTTTCTAAAGGGATGGGTTATTGCTTCCGTACCCTTGACTGATCAATTGCCTTGTGTGATTCTATCTTTTAAGTTAGTTTAGTTATAACTTAGCATCTGTTTCCTTTCGAATCATTAGAACACTATACTACCGAGCATTACTCGGACAAATAGCCTCGGATTGAGTTACTCCTTGCAATAACAAATCGTTCCTGGATTGACTTATTAATGTGGGATAATTAGTGGTGTGAGAGACCCTAGTTACAGCTCTACAATCATCAAGCTACTACCATATCAATGACATATCAAGAAGCGATCACATCATAAGAGACATGAGCTTTTACATGGAAACCTATAAGGTAGAAAAACACAAATCTTCTTCTTATTTATCTTCAATTCATTACATATATTTGCAGGCTACAACCTATCGGAGGAAACCACCCCTTAGATATGCAAGTTTCCATGTGCAGTAGGCTACAACTTGACTAAGGCACCAACCTCGAAAGAATGCAAACAGTTGTTGACTATAAGCTACAACTTGATTGAGGCACTAACCTCTGTGATGAGTAGGCTCCAACCTCAATGATAGGAGAGCTCCAACCTACTCTAGGATTCAACCTAATTGAAGCTCCAACCTCAATGGAGGCACCCACCTCCTTCTTCAACTCCTTATAGACCTTTATTTCATATGATTTTAAAATTTGATCCGTTGTCATCATATATTGTTGTTAATAATTAAATCATAAGTAAAAATAAAATCAAACACAACCTACAATCATTGCCAATTCTTGTCATTGTAAAATATGTCATAATATGCTCAACACCTGTAACCATATTCATTTCGATCCATTGTCAATCACTACCACAAACTATCATATAAACTACTATCACTATTTATCATGGTGTTGTCCACAATTTTTCATCAATCTGTTCACACATACCCCTTCTTGGAACCTATATTCATCATTTATTCAAAATCACTACAACCTACTCATAGACCTTCAAATAGAAAATACGGATTTTGATGATCAAATGTTTCACAACAAAGTTTTCCAAGCCTCCAGAAGCATCCACCTCTAAGCCTTGATCATCCTACTTATTCTAGAATCCAATTCAAACCAATAATGAGCCAAAAAACCCATAAAAAATAAATTAAACCATATATTAATCCAAGTGCTCTACAATGCCCCTTTGTGGACAGGTTTCTACAAAATGCCCAAATTTTGGCACCAGTGTGGTAGAATGTTCATTGTTGATTCATTAATAATTCTACAAAATTAATCCCATATAATAAAAAAATCATTGTGTTGACTTGACTACTAATGGGACGTGAACCAAGGCCTTGGCAAATTCAACACTAGTGTTCCACCAACCAAGCTATATGTAGTTCTTTCAAAACAATGCACCCAAAATTTTATTCACTTTAACTCGAAACCTAAGTGGGTTTATGATCCCTCATGCCAATATCATTGCATTGTGTCATTGTGCATCCCAATGTGTATATAATAAATAAGTATATGGATGACGATGTGGAGTCTACCGTTTATCATTGTTGTATTATATTGTAGTCATAACAAAAGTTAGTGATATGGGTTCAAATCATGACCAACCAATAAAATGAACGAAACATAGAGCCTCATCACAACACTCCTCAACCACACAAAACTTCAAACAATTCTCTTTATATGAATGGGACTTCACAAGCTACTAATACATTACTTTATTGCATGTTATTAAAACAAGTATCTTTGGCATGTATTTATAGTGGTTATGTGGTCCTAGGCTTGTGGTGGGCCGACCAAATATGCCCATGATTTTGGCTTGTACAATAGGGTCAATATCCCTTAAAATGTGATCCATGTAATGGTGGGCTAGGCACCTACCACGTGACTTTTACTCCTACAACCATTCCTTCTACCATATAATTGACTTTTACTCCTACAACCATTCCTTCTGCCATATTGTTTGTATGATCACAAGGGCAACATATGTCCATAAAACTCAAATAACTTCAAGTAACTTTAACTTCACTTGATGAGAACCTATAAGAGATCTAGTTTTCATACTACTTCATAGAGTCGTGTTGCTTCATAAATGATATTGTTGTTGTCTCATAAATCCCCTTTGAAATTAATGACATATTATTTTCATCAATGACAACACAACGAGCAACAATCAATTTTCATCTTCTTGACTTGAAATTTAATATGGAAAAGTCTAGTCATTATTTTCTCTTCCTGTTGTTGAACGTTACTTAGGTTCACCCCCTCTTGAATTTATGTATAGAAAATAGTATCAGCCATGTTCAAGTTTATCTTAACCTGATTACTTGACTATATGGTCATCATATTTTTCTTCTTATCATATGTCTTTCAATTCAGGTTGAGATATGGATTTAACTTATGGAACTTCGCCTATATATGACCATCTATGTTACAGTGGTTGCAGTGCTTGTTGGGATATTTGCACTAAAGTATTGTGGTTTTTTTATTTTTTAATTTCCCCATTTCCACTTCTTATTCCCCTCCTTGGAATCTTCTTAGTGCTCCTTTTTATTTATTCCACTTGATTTCCCTTTATTTGTCTTGTGTTCTCTAAGTATTGTACTTGTACATAAGTATCATCCATCATTATATATTTGAATAACATCCAATTCTTCCACAAATGGTTATATATACCCCCTAGATACTTGAGGAGAAAATATGGGTTCTTTGTGGATATACCCAACATTATGGCCATCCTTCTAAATTTGGTGGTGTACTCCTCTACATTATTCCCCTATCTCTATTTGAAGTAATGCAACCATGTCCATTTGTCCTCTACATACCCTTAGGGTAAAAAATTTACTTTATGATAGTTTTGAAATCCTCCCACTCCCAACCTCAAGTTTTCCATGGGGCTTTCCCACCAGGTCAAGGCATGGCCCTCTAATTTCATATGATCGAATGAAATTTTATGTTCTTCCCATTTTTGATGAACAATAAAATATACTCCTAACTAAAAAAACCAGTGAAGTGTCAATCTCACCTTGATATGGCTTATTTTCAACCTTCGCTTCAATCTTAAATAGGGACTCCATGTGGTTCACATCATTTGAACTGGGTTGATCTTTTTTAGGTCTTTTTTCTTAGACTCCCTCCCTGGTTATTCTCGATCCCTCAATATCCTCTCTAATTTGACCTTTGAATTAGAACCTTCATCTTCTCCTAATAGCATGAACTTATTAGTCATGACCCCCATGAGAAGACTCATACTATGGTTTATATCTATGACTTGTACTTCCAAGCGTTCAAACCTCTCCTTTGTGGGATCTTGAGGGTTATTAACAAATTTTTCATTTATAGCGAAGGTTTTATGAATTTCGACTTAATCGATATAGATTCCCTCCAACTCCTAAAAATATACCCAAATAAACCTGATTTGATACCAATATAATCTATGAACTACTGTGGATATTCCATTGGACAGTTTGTTACAAGAAACCTAGAAAATTTGTACTAAAAATTGAAAATCTATACTATGAGAATTATTTTCCTTAAACTTCTATATTTATTCAGATATTGTTTTCATGCATACAATATGTAAAATAAATAAAATAGAGAACAAATAGTAAAATCATTCACAAACCACAATAACACAGGATATGACTTGGTAAACTCTTTCAGGAAAAAAACCAACTAGATGGGGAGGCTACTCTGCTCTCTCTTTCTCATAATGGAAATGGAGGAAAGAACATAATGATACCTATAGCTTGTGGGGTTCTATAGTATATAAACCCTCAATTTTTTCTAAATGTATTTCCACTCTCATCTACTCTTTTCATATATGGAACATAATTCCTTTGAATAGAATGGAACCCCTTTTCCTCATAGTGGCCACAATTATAACATAGATCTCCATAGTTCTTTTGCCAACTATGGGCTAAACTTGGCCCATTCAACCCTCAATATGAGTTACAAATTGAACCTTCTAGAGTCTTTTTCATATTTCCCATGTGGCTAGCCCCTTTTCCGTTAGTAATAGGGGTTGATGTGGCATCCTCTTGAATTATGGTGGTCAATTTTGATGGGTCAACTTTTGAGAGGCATGACATTCTCATACGAGCTCCAATTGAGGCAATTCTTGCACCAGTGGAAAGATATTAGTGTGTATATTATGGAATATGGAGCATAGTAAGGTTCGAAAAATAAAAAGTGGTCATTTAAGGCCTCAAAATGGCTCCTTAAGTTTTTCACCTGAAATTTTCTAAATAGGGATAATTGGTAAAAAATGACCCTACAAGCATATTCCTCCAAATTTTCCACTTTAAAATCATTGAGGTGGATGATAAATAATATATTGATCAAATCTGGATCAATAAATTATTTTCCTATGGATGAAGACAGATTTATAGGTATGATGAAATCTAATCCCCATTTTGGAAAAAGAAAGACTCGTATCATTGGTTACAAAGGCATGGCAAAAAATTTCTTCCTACTAGTTGATTTTTGAAATTCATACTAAGATTGTAAATATTTGTATGAATCTTATAAAATACAAGGATAGTAGTAATTTTTCCTTAGCTTTTAATGTGTAGTGGTTTTCGTAATAAAATTCCCACCAATGTGTAATATTCAATTAGTATATCTATGAAAGGCTAAAGCATTTAGAATCAAATATTTTTAAGCTTTAAAACGAATCCTCCTTCATTCATGATATTATAAATTATCATGGCATCTTTCATATTGCAAATAATAAATTATATTATTGTACCAAGGATGCCTTTCTAGATCAAGATTTTCATATTTGATTAAAGATAGTGTCCACAAAGTAACATCATTAATTTCAAAATATCACTCTAGTTTAGGATGCCAAGTCAGGTGCAAAGCTATGTCACTTGATTTTGTTAGAACTACTAATCATATAATCTTGTTCTTGTATTTTGGAAATCCTATTTGCAAGTTTTCTTGTTAAATATGTTTCTCAGAGTAAATGCTTGACTGCAAGTAAAGAGACTTTTACCTTAGTATGTTTACCAAGAATGAAATATCCAAACTTTTCAATAGCTTTGACAAAAGTGTGTATGTTTTTCAATTAAAACATATTTGAACTCATCATCAGATAAATTTTGGCTCACGTAATGATCCGGATTTAAACAAGAACACAATAAAGTACAAAATAACCATAAATACAGAGATGTAGTAGAAATAATGCTTCATTTCATTAATGTAAAATACTGAAATATGCTTACAAACAGAAATGGACATAAACCAGCTAAGGCGATGGTAGCTTATCTTTGAGAAGAGATGTGGAGGCTACATGCCTCTGAACTTTATTACAATAAGGCTCGAAGGCCTATTTATTGTTGAGAAATAATGGAAAACCCTAAACATCAAAAAACCTAACCCTAGGAGATGAAACGCCAAATTGTGGGCCCTGTTTTGGGTAAATTGGTACATCAACTTCCCGGGGTCGTAACTTTGGCATATGATCTTCGTTTGACATGCACAATACCTCATTAGAAATATCTATCCTAGGACTACAACTTTGGGAAGAGTAGTGTCGATTCATTAACCCACGTTGCTCTCAGTTTTCCCAAAAATCGTCGTTTAGGGCCTCAAAACGACTCTGAAAGTTCAAGATCCAAAAAATTGCTGAAAATAGTAAATTGCGCTACAAATAAGGAAGCTGAAAAAAACTGAAAGAGATAGTTGTGGGGGTCCAAGTGGGATAGGTGGGTGGCCACCAACATCCACCTAGATCACGTAATATATTGGATGTTCATTGTTAAGATCATATTTCTAAAGAAAAATTACATAATATATATATATATATAGATATCTTTAGAGGCATTAGTATATATAATGATTTTTTTGGAAAATCAAGTTTTACTAAGACAGATTCAAAACTAATTAAATTTTTTATATCTAAAAAAATCATTTCAATAGTTTCATTCCAAAAAAAACTTGGTTTTGTCTTAATAAATTATGCATGAGTTTAATCAGTCTAGAAAACTCAAGTATGAACCTCACAAATTGGTCTTAGCCATAAATTCTTATATCTCCTTCTTTAAAATCAAAGTTGGGAGATTCTAGATGGAAATAACTCTTTCTAAATCAATGTTACAATATGCCCAAGCAATTTCTTTTCATTAACACTGAAAATGGATTCATAGGATTCAATAACATGCTGAATTTTGTACAACGAAGGAAAACTTTTCTGAGATGATCAAAATGATCTCGTCGGAGTCTACATTATACAGTTAGATAACAAAAATAAATTTGAATTATTTTATTAATAATATCATTCAAATATATATGCATAGCTTGGTGGAATGTTGCATGTGCGTGGATTAGGCCAAAAGGCATTCGTGCATAAAAAAATGTTATTGGAAACCTAAGAGCACTACTGGGGGGTCAATCAGTAGTATGATCTATATACAATTTTCACCTTTTATTAACTTCACTTAGTGAATCATGTACATATTAGTGGCAACTCATTAAACATGTGCATCACATAAGCATAACTGAAAACCATAAGCAACAATATAAACAATAAACAATGCACACAATCACATCATTACACATAAGACACAAGATTTATGGTGGAAACCATTTTGGGAGAAAAACCACCCTTGATGTTGTTTCTCTGCTCTGAATTCTATTATGTCAAGCAATTTCTCTTTTACATATATTTTTGACTCACATCATCATGGAGACTTAGCCTCATCTACAATATGTCAACATCAATTAGCTAAGAGACTTGATTCTATTGATCAGCTCAGAAGGCTCTGTTCTCACACATATCTATGGACTATCATTCGCTAAAGGCCACCATGATCAACAATCCTCTCCCAACTCCAATTTCACTATCCAACTACCATTGGATTGAGAAATTTTTCATTTTGATACAGCTTCGATATCACTACTCCTCTCAACTATCCAGACCTCCTTTCATGTATTTTCAAACTAGATTCAAGACATTCATCTCAACAAGGATTCAGCTATGCATACATGCTCTTGGCAGCAATATCTTATCATCAAATCAAATATAAACACCACAAAAGTATTCTCTCCAAACTAGCAAAATAGTGGCCATAACTATGTATCAAATATGATACCAAAAACTAAATACTATCAAACCCTCACAACAATATAATGTTGCATAATACAAATAACATTTTAATATATTATGTCTATGTTACAAATGCGTCAGCATCTCCTACAAAAAAAAATATGTGAGATTCGCCAACAAAAACACTACCCAGCAACATACAAAACTCTCCAAAACAATCTCTACTCTAGTAGCTCCAATTATGATATATTCTACATCATGCTTCATATTTGCTCATTATGCAGCAATTAACACTCATAGACTAAAGCATCTACACTCTCCAATAGATATGAAGCATATACTACTTCTCTACAACCTTCTCACTACACATACACTCAGCGTCTAACCCCATCAATAGCCACAAAGCTCCAAAGACAACAATATAAAACATGTAGAGTGAAATTGAGCTTGGGGATAGGATAAAAGGTGCAAGAAATGGACCAAATCAATCCAATAACACCACAACTTGTGAACTAAATGCATTCACATCATGGGAGTACCATTTTAAACCATTTACGACCTTTTTCACTAATTCTAGAAACCTCTAGAAATTTTCTTGATAATTTACTTCTAAGCAGCGTGAGGAATGCAAAGAAAATCTCATGAAGTCCCTCGGTCGCATGCTTGATGTTGGCTGAAATCAACTGGAAGTTGCTATTTCTCTCACATGCATGTCTCCATATGACTGGGACTTTTTAGTCACTCTCATGGGCTTTTAAGGGAGAGACTATGGCATAGGATAGGGGAAAACCATAAGTTCTCAGATATGAACCTATGCAACCTATTGGTTAATCTTCTCCAGCTCATGTACAAGCCTCCAAACCTATGACATAACCTTTGACACATTTTCAAGTGGATCAAGCATGTCTCCCAAGTGTTACTGCCAAATTGACCTTGGACGCCAACAAACAAGGTTGGAAAGAGTACCAACAAGTCCTCCACTCTCCAACAATCATCTCCATAGTTGAAACATCACTGAAAAGACCTACAATACTTTGTATCGCCATCATCAATCCATCACATCACTACAAAAAATAATCCTCATAAGAATAGACAGGAATACCTAATGAAGACCTAGTTGAAAACTCAACTAGTGTGCCATAAACAATCACCATCACATGTAGATCTCCATGACAACCTGTGGTAACGTCATCAACCAATGCCATCATCTAACCGTCATGATTGTGCCATCAAGTTTTCTGCCATCATAGGATCAATAATCAAGCCAACACATATGGACACACACCAATTGCATGACCTCATAAGGTTGAAAAAAATTCCAAGATAACCAGTTATTGGCATTATGGTGTGCATGGATGCAGTTAGATCATGTTGGCATTGATGTCAACCCTTGTAGACTAGCTGATGTTTGGATGTGATTCATTATATCATGGTTACAACTAGTTGATTTGGCATTGAGATGGTTATGTCAAAATTGATGTCAAGTCTTGATGACAACCTTATGAGGTCATACACTTATGTCAACCTCATGATGATGCAGATTGATGGAGCAGTTGGTTTATCTCGGTATGTGTTGGCATTGATGTTAATCCTATGATGATGACACATTTGATTGGCACACTAGTTGAGTTGGAAACTAGGTCTTCATGCTTATGCTATGGAGATTACTTGTTTGTAGTAGTGTGTTCACCTCATGACAATGACGATGATGTTTCAAAGGTGTTCTAGGTTTGTTAGAAGTGTTACAACTTGTCCAGATCTTTGTTGGAGAGTGGATGACTTGTTGGCACTCTTTCCAACCTTGTTTGTTGGCCTTATAGATCAATTTGGAAGTGAACCTTGGGAGACATGTTTGATCCACTTGCATATGTGTTAGAGGCCATGTCATAGGTCTAGAGGCTAGTGCAGATGCTGGAGAAGGGGATCCAACTGGTGGCATAGGCTTTGAGCTGAAGGAATGATTTTTTTCCTCATCCTTATCCATAGTCGCACGGAGCTAAGCATATGGGAGAGACTGAAAGGCTCTATTCGCTAGCAGATAGGTTTATGGGAGCATCTATAGCTTCTAGTCGAGTTCATACAGTGCTATGCATGTGACTAAGGGATTTCACGATATTTTCTCTGCATTCCTCACGTTGATCGGAAGAAAATAAGCAAGGAAATTCCTATAGGCTTCCAGAATTAGTTGAAAAGGTTGACAATGGTTTGAAAAGATCCTCCAATGATGTGAACTCATTTATTGCACAAGTATTGGTCTTATTGGATTTATTTGGTCCAATTTGTTCACCCTTGATCCTATCCCCAAGCTAAATTTCACCCTACATGTTTTATATTCGTCATTTTGGAGCTTGTTGTTGATGATTTCAGTGCATGAGTGAATGAGTAAAGGCTTCATTGAGGAAATAGGCTTCAGAACAAGGTGTGGGCATAAAGGCTTCAATGAATGATAATAATGGTAGTGTATGGAGTATATTTCTAAATCAATGCTCAGTATTCAGATCAAATTTGAGGTTGCTATAGTAGACATCGATTAGAGAGTATTTTCATGTTGTTGGATAGTATATTTTGTTGGTGACTTTCACACTTGTTTCTGCAGGAGATGCTATTACATTTGGTTCATAGCCATTGTGTTGTATGTTGCTAATTGTAATATGCAACAATTATATTCTGATTTGAGGGTTTCATATATGTTGGTATTCAGTTTTGTTGTGGCCGCTATTTTGCTATTTTGGAGAGCATACTTCTTGTGGTGTTTATATTTAATTTTATGATTTAGAGTCTTGTTGCTGAGAGCATGTTTGCATAGTTGAATTCTTGTTGAGAAAATTTTCTTGGATCTAGTTTGAAAATTGACGAAAGGAGATATGTATAGCAAAGAGGAGAAGTGACTTCATGAGAGAGGAGTAGTGATATTGAAGCTTTAGTGAAAGGAATAGTTTCTCAATCCAATGGTAGTTGGATAGTCCAATTGAATTTGGGTGAGGATCATTTGATCGTGGTGGCTTCCAGCAAATGGTAGTTTGTATATCCATCTGATAAAAAAGTCTTCCAAGATTATCAGTAGAATCAGTTCTCCTAGCCAATTGGTGTCGGAATATTATATATGAGGTCGAGTCTCCATGTTGATGGCATTCAACTAGCTATGTAAAAGACTAATTGCTTGACTAATAGAAATTCAGAGCAGAGCAACAGCAACAAGGGTTTTTTTCTCCTAGAAGGTTTCCACCATAAATATTGTGTTTCTTGTGTGGATGTGTTTTTGATGTGTTGCTTATTGTTTCTCTCATGATTATCTTGTTTTAGCCGCTTATATGTTTTATATGCATGGATAATCTGATGTGTTGCTGGTGCATATATGTGTGATTTAGTAAAAGTAATAATTGGAAAATTTTGTTAAAAAGTCACACTATTGATTCACCCCCCCCCCCCCCCTGTAGTGCTCAAAGGTTTCCAACAATTCATATCAGTGCAGGGCTGTTGGTTGTAACTTGATCACTAGAGAGTAGATCTGGGGTTTGTTGGCGAAGATTTGAAAAAAAAAACGAATTGGATCTCCTCATTGCCACAAATTATAAGGTATGGCACAAAAATGTTAAATCTCAGTTATTATCTTGTGGATATAATCTTTGGAGATTAGTATGTGAAGTTTGTGGAAAGGATCCAATTGCAGATGAATTTTTGCAGCAAGATGCACAAGAAATATGCATAATCTACAAGAATCTTCATGATGATGATATGAAGAGAATAGTAGGTTTGAAACATGCCAAAGAAATGTGAGAAGAGAAATAAGAACAAGAACAAGAACAAGGGCCTTCAAAAATAGGAAGCTCATCCACAAGAGTCTCATTCTTCTAGTGCATATGATTTAGCAGATGGTGAGAAGAAATTAGAAAATCCTAAACTCAAAGTTATAAACATTAATGATTTTCAGTTAATTTATAATTTTGATGATTTAGATTTTGATCATATTGAATCACATAGTGAAGACGAGAATTTTATTAAATGTCTTAGAGGTGAGATTTTAAGACAAAAAAATTCATGAAAGGATCAAGAAAAACTATTGCACATTTATTATGTTAAGGAGACCAAGCTCAAGGAAGAGATTGTCGGCTTAAATATTAATTTGGTTTAATTAGAAATGGTTGAAGAAGATATGAGAAAACACTATCAAGAGAAGGAACATGATTGTGAGAGATTAAAAGCTGAGGTGGTGTCCTTAAGAAAGTATCGGAATATGGAGAATAGCATCGTGGCATTGGATAGTTTTCTTGAGATCGAGAGATCACCATTGGATGAATCCAGTCTTGGATTTCAAAAGGGTGAGTCTAGTTTGCATGTAGGAAAAAAACAACAAATAAGAACCTAAGAAATTTGTAGCAAACATGTTGGCTTAGGGGGTCCTGACCCAGGTTCAGAGTTTGTTGTGCCAACCAATAAATCCCTACACTACTGGCCCTTTCGGCAACAACCCAAATCATGCAGGCTACAATCTCACCTGAAGTAGTATGGGGGGATGCAAGAACCAAGTTTCTGCATCTAGAGATGAGTGTGAGATATTTTAATGCCTTAGATCTGCCTTCACGCAGATCGATAAGCCCTTAGGGATCGGTACTGCAATTCTACTAAAACAACCTTCAGACCTTCGTGAAGGTCTACGATCGACCCTTGTGAACCCTTAACAGTCGATTTATCCACTTACGTGCATTAGAGAACAATTCTAGATCAAGGCTAGCGTAGATAATCTTGTGTTATTAATAAACATTAGATAATTCATCAAAGTTTTCGTAAAAATACATAAACATGCTTGCGTACATTATCTAACAGTTATCTAATAGAATCACACACCATTAGATCAATATTTCATAAACACAGTATTCATCCACAACATATGAAGTAAACAGAAATAAACAGATATACACAGTATTTCTTTGTTAATCTTCTTTATTGATCTTCAGTTCAAGCGCAGGGGTCCTCACACTCAGCTACAGATTCTATCTAGGCCTATGTGCACCCAACTACAAAGCCTTTTTCTCTTATCTAACCCACTCTCTGAGTTATCACTTTTCTCTTACTGACCCATTACATCCACATAGACATGCCTTAGACTCTCTAAGACACACCTATTTATAGACTTTTACATAGAATATCATGATCCACGGACCATGGGTGGATCTCAAAACCGACTCAACTTTTATATAAACAAGGGGTTAAAACCCCTCTAACTCCTAGCCATCTATGCACTCTACATCCACAAATCGCGGTTACTTTACATTACTTACAAAAAATACATCAAAGATTGGGTTATTTTAACCCCAAAACTGACCTAGGGGACCCCATCCCAATAGGCCCCCAACATAAATATCGTGACTCACCCTTGAGTCACTCGACTGGCACTGTGATCTTGCTGCGAAGATCCCCCAGCTCCACCTAGACTACTGCAACATCGGTAGTACTCTGTGTGGCTACCTGCTTGACCTTTTCGACCAATTTTTTTGTATCTAGTCCTTTTGTGGCCAACCTCATTATTTGTTGCATCTGCTACAAGCCCTTCAGCTTATCCTGGATGGTTGTCATGATCTGATAAGCTTCTTCCAACCATGGTTGCAGAAAGGCCTCCTTCTTCTGTGCCACCTCTACCTGTGCTAGGAGTTGCTTCCCCTCCTGTAATTTTGCAAGACGTTGCACTAGTGTAATGGAGCACGTCGTTGCCCTAACTTCGTCATATTTCCATTGCAGCTCCCTTATTTTGGTATTCACTGCCTGCGAGTTTGGATCCTCCTGCAGATTTGTTACCAACTCCATGGCCTGCTATAATATTGTTATGAAGGCTATAACAGTGGCATCCAGAGTGACCAGTCCTTCCTTGATTGTGGCTCCGTACTACTCCCAGACCTCTAGTGGAATTGTAGACTACAACTTCTATTTCATCTCAGTGATCTTCATGTTGAGTTAAAATTGAACTCGGTTAACCTCAGCTTTGGATTCGCGCACACCAGCAACTAATTTTCTAATATTCACTTATGTTTATGTGTCGTCCGGAATATGAAGCTCAGGCATGGTTGTGCATGCCTTCACGACTATTGACTCCAGTCATGAACTGTGCGCTGGAGCGTTTCCTTCTCCTACAAAACCTATGTCTTTTCAGCGAACATTTGTTGATTATTAACTTTGATCTTACTGACAGCATTGAGAGCTCGTTGTTCCCTAATGTGAAGCTCTTCCATGACTCCCTGTAGTAAGGCATGCAATGAGTCTAGTGATATCGTGGCAAGGTTTAGGCCCATATTTGGGACTAAGTCAAGGAAGGTGCTTTGTTCCTCCATGTTGACACAGACTGAACCTGCATGAAAGGGGAAGACTCACACATCCTGCGGCCACGGAACTATCTCTATGACTGTACTTTAACCTCGTGTCGAATTGCCTATTGCACCGTTCACTTTCCTGACATCTACTTGGATCTTGGTTTCTTGCAGCTGTTATGGAGCGATAAAAAGGTGTCTTTTTAACTCCTAATTACCTCACATTAATTGTCAACCCAGGGACGACTTTTTATTTCAAGAGTGTACTCAGTCTGAGGCGGCTATTTACTCAAGAGTAATGTTTTGCAGTATAGTGCTTAAAATCCAAAAGTAAATGAAAGCTGGAAACAAAATCTAATTGGAACAGCAAGAAACTAAAATGTTATAAACTAAATCATTCACTCAAACAACCATCAATCGAGGATACAGTAGCAATAACTCATTCCTCTAGAAATTGATGCAATTAAAATCAAACTGGAACAAGACAATCAATCTGGGAACGAGGAAGCAATAACCAATGTTCTCTACAGTTGACAGTCTTGCTTTAAAGCAATTAAAAGGAAATCGAAATTGAACTGAAGCTGCTATTGAAAGTAAACTAGGAAAACTCTTTAAAAGCAAACTCTTGCAATTAATCAACAGAAATGAACAGCAAAGTAAATGGACAACAAACTGGAATTAAAGGAATTGAATAACCAATCCTATTGAACAATAATCTGTAATGAATATCAATCAAACGGAACAGCAAATGGAATGAAACCATAATGGAAATAGAACAGCAAAGCTTTATATTTGAAATGAGCAGCATAACAATATACGTTGAGAAGGATAATAATCTCTGTTATGATGGATAAGAACAGCCACATGATTCAATCTCAACTTGTGCAATAAAACAATTTCATAAAATACTATAACAGCTCGCTGCAAAAACATGAAACTATAAGGCAATACGATTCAAAGAAATAGGAACTAAATCAAACCATCACACAGCGGAAATTGAAAAGATATAATACAACAGCAGCATACTACACCAGAGGCTGGGCCCTTAGCCGCTAGCGGATGCTGCTGGGCTACTTCAGATCAGGTGAATGAACAACAACTCCCAAATCATATATTAATCATCAAATTGTGAAATCATTACAACAGCAAAAGCTTGAGAATTACAACATGCAACAATCCCTTCTTCTTCCTATCCCGTCATGAATAATCCATCATCATTTTTGAATCTCTAAGTCTGAATCCTCAATTCCATCATTCGAATCTCTCCCCGAAGTCATCCCCCTCTCTGATCTCTGTTCTAATTTAAATACAAAGAGAGCAGAGAGTGGTTACAATTGTGATAATTACAATATGATCATTATTACAAAATTGGATTGTTTCCAACCAAATGATCAACAAGAAGATATATTTCCATCTATCTTTCAACAAGAGCAGGGCGAATTTGGCTTTGCAGCTGATATTTGGAAAATGGCCGCAACAGCAAATCTGAGAAACTTGTGCTCAAAGAACCCTGTGTTTCTCTCAGTACAAGTCGAATTTGGGCAAACCATTCCTTCCTAAAGCTAATTGGGTCCATTCTGGACAAAACCCATGTTCCGGATTTTCCATATTCTTCTTCATTTGCTCAGAATCTTAACCGCAAAACTGTCACTTCTTATTCCAACGCATTTCTAAGTTGGCACTTTTAATGATCAAATCTTCAATCTGGAAATTATCTTGGAGGCTAAAAATGGAAAATAATGTTATAACCAGTTTATTGAAACTATCATTGATAAAATAATTCATAATCATCAATTTATTAGAAATAAAGGAGAATAAATAATATTCATCCATAGAGCAAATCATTTATAAAATGGATTTAAATGATAAATTATAACAAACGATATAATAGAGAAGAGTAAAAATGGATGAAATAAGTGTTACAAAGTAGTCGTATTCACGGCCCAACACACCCCCACACCGAATATATTGCATGTCCTCATGCAACAAAAACTAAATATGTTGCATGTCCTCATGCAACCCAAAGACAAAACCTATGCGTTAACCAAGCAAAAAAAAATAAAAAATTATTCATCTCAGCTCATAGAACAAATGAATTCTTCCTCACTTAATGAATATTCAATTTTAGCAATCTTGATGAAGGCATAACAATGAATTTGCAGCAAAATATGATATAAATCGCAGCAACCTTCATTAACCATTTTCCCAAAAACTACAGACCATCTTTTGTTGAAATGTTGCAAGTAGATTTGTAATATATGAATGCTTCTATGATCCAAAAATCAAATCGTTTTGATGCACGGAGCATGAGATATAAACAAAATGGTTGTAGGTGACAGTGCATGATTTCTGAAATTTTATGATCCAATTTAACTTGAAATTATCTGGGTTTGTGTATTTTAATGATACATCGGTGTTTTCCAAAAATCACAAGAATTGAGTTCATAGTTTTAAAAATATTATGGAAATCAATTTCTGCACTGAAATTGTATGCCTTGAATGAGAAAGAAAGTAAAAAAAACATCCATCATGCATAGCAATTCCTCCCCCTCTCTGAAAAATTAGCATGGCCTCATGCGATGCTAGAAAACAAATTGAGGTGGTTCCTACCATATGTTGAATTCTATGCTTGGTGTAAAACAATCATGGAATAAGGGAGGTGTTGAGAATGAATAAGAATAGTAATGGATGATAAAGAATAGGAATGACATGGTCATAAGAAAGAAATGAATAAAAGCAACACTCCCCCAAACCGAAAGATGATATGCCGCTGAAAAATATGGGAAGTGGTAAAGATGTGGAATGAAAGACGATAAATAATGCTCAAAATGGATTTTCATTAAATTCTCCTAAATTCGTAATAAATCAGAAAATTATGCTATTTTACCTCCAAAAGAAAAATTTGGAATGACATATATGTACTGGCATTTGTTGAAGATAATGTAGGCAGAGTTGGTGCTAAAAGTGATGCAAAAGGTGGAATCCAGGCAAGCACATCATGGTTGAACAGTTGTTCACGTTTGCGAGTTGCTCGAGCCTCTTCTGTTAGTTGCAATAGTGTGGTCATGCTGCGAATAGAGTTTTGCCCCATACTTGTTATTCTCCTATAAACTAGTCACACTTGTGCATACAATGTTCTTGAATCCATAGTGTTAGTTTTGAATAGCAACAGATAAGATGCATGCAAAAATTTCAATCAAAAAAACTTTTGTCTACATGCAATACTGATATTTTGTCAAATCAACAAGTTACAGCAGAGTGCAGTAATCATATCGCATGCTAACCAATAATGCATACATTCCCCTCTCCAATTGGAAAAGAGATTTCATGACCATAAATCATATGAAAGGTGTTGTGCTAATGGCAAGGCAAAGGAATGAACAATACAACAGTAAATGAAGTAGAGTACACATACCAATGATAGGACGGCGAGAGTTATGGTTATAATGAGAGCAGAGTGTATAAAGATAGTTATGAATAAAAGATAGGACGCTTTGGATGGATGATAAGTTATGAAAAGAGAAAAAGGACAGCAATATGCCAAAAAGATGCTTTACTAACGGTATTCTAGCTGAAAAATGATGTGATTGATCAAAAAATAATTTCTCATGTGTAAAGGTTCAAAACAGGGAAAAAACAATTAAGGAAATAACTTCTCTGATAAAAAGAAATAATAAGAAAAGGCTATTATAGTAATAATTGACGATAAGATATAACTTCAATATCATAAGCAGAGCTTCTGCTGCCAGCAGGCATCCATAGCCTTGCAGGGTTGCTTTTTAACCCATATGAGCCAGAATCCTCAATTTATAACTAGAGAGTTTCAGTGCTCTTCTACAGAAGAGATCAGTGTGCTGGTGTGGTAACCAGATAACCACACTGCCATTCACTGGGATGTAGCAAAAGTGATCAGGTCGGCTCGTGATGAGACCTCCTGTTCCAAGGGATAATTTGGTTATCCAGTGGATCATAACCCTGGTGTGGTGGCCATAATGGGATGTCACTTTGTTACAACCTTATGAACATGGTAGGCTGGCTCATAATGAGACCCCCTATCCTCCATCTGCGAACAAATTTTGTTGTTATTACATATTTTTATGATAAAAAGAGGGAGACTCAATACTCCTTAAGAGCAAGGATGGCGGAAAAAGTTGAACATGTCAATAAAAAAAAAAAATATACCCATAATCTCATTTATTACAGACAGAGCATATTACAACCAGGAAGGGTGGAACCAGCATGGTATTAAGATGATCAATCAATATCATGTTCAATAGAAAACAATGCAGTAAAGTAGTATAAATAATTGTGTCCTTTTTAAAAAGAATCTATCATCAAGGAACTGTCCTGTTAAAGATCATAACTTGAATGATAATAACTCGCTTCAAAATAATCCATAATTCTTGTCCTCATAAAAGTAGTGTACTTCATGCCATGAAAGAGAATCAGGAAAATGTGGTTGAGATGAACTAGGAATAATCCCACAAGAGAAAGGAAGGGTTGCTCTCAAAAATACTCCCAAAGTGTTGCTTTTTTGAAGAACAAAAAAAACACTCAAAAAGAAAGTAGTGTTCTGTGTAGGGAACAGTAAAGAAAATGCATACCAAAAAAACAAAAATACACACAAAAAAGTGTGAAAATGCAAATGTCGTTCCTTTGGAAAAAAGAACAGCAAAAACTAAAAGTGTCGTTCCTTTAAAAAATGAACAAAAAATGCAAGTGTCGTTCCTTTGGAAAAGGAACAGCAAAAATCAAAAGTGTCTTTCTTTTGGAAAATGAACAACAAAAACACAAGTGTCGTTCTTTTGGAAAATGAACAACAAAAATGAAAAGTGTCGACGTGTTATTCTTTTCGAAAAGGAACAGCAAAATGTGAAAGTGCGGAAGTGTTGTTCCATTCGAAAAGGAACAGCAAAAAATGAAAGTGCAGAAGTGTTATTCCATTCGGAAAGGAACAGCAAAACGTGAAAGTGCAGAAGTGTTGTTCCATTTCGAAAAGGAACAGCAAAACGTGAAAGTGCAGAAGTGTTGTTCCATTCGAAAAGGAACGGAAAAACGTGAAAGTGCAGAAGTGTTGTTCCATTTCGAAAAGGAAAAGCAAAACGTGAAAGTGCAAAAGTGTTATTCCATTTGAAAAAGAACAACAAAACATGAAAGTGCAGAAGTGTTGTTCCATTTCGAAAATGAACATCAAAACGTGAAAGTGCAAAAGTGATGTTCCATTCGAAAAGGAACAGAAAAACGTGAAAGTACAGAAGTGTTGTTCCATTTCGAAAAGGAACAGAAAAACGTGAAAGTGTAGAAGTGTTGTTCCATTTCGAAAAGGAACAGCAAAACGTGAAAGTGCAGAAGTGTTGTTCCATTCGAAAAGGAACAGCAAAACGTGAAAGTGCAGAAGTGTTGTTCCATTTCGAAAAGGAACAGCAAAACGTGAAAGTGCAGAAGTGTTGTTCCATTCGAAAAGGAACATCAAAACGTGAAAGTGCAGAAGTGATGTTCCATTTCGAAAAGGAACAGCAAAACATGAAAGTGTAGAAATGTTGTTACATTTCGAAAAGGAACAGCAAAACGTGAAAGTGCAGAAGTGTTGTTCCATTTGAAAAGGAACAGCAAAGCGTGAAAGTACAGAAGTGTTGTTCCATTTCGAAAAGGAACGGTAGTTGTTCCATTTCGAAAAGGAACAGCAAAATAAACCATGAAAAAGGAACAACAAAATGAACCGCTGACCCAAAAGGTTCTATTCCTTTGGAAAAGGAATAGGAAAACGAAAATGTTGTCCCTTTGAAAAAGGAACAGTAGGAACAATAAAAATGCACACAAATGATGTCACTTCAGAAAAGGAACAACAAAATGCACAATCATAAAATGCAAGCATGCAAAGAAGGAATTAGTTGTTCACTACATTGATGCTAAGGATGGGTTACAGTTTGAATGAAGCAATACCTGAAACACAAAATATAAGAGAACTCAAAAAAAAAACAACAAATGACAGTATGTAAATAAATAAATTAAGTTACAACAGTTATGATATTATGTAAAAAAAATGATCTCTTTGAAAAATGTTTTGGCAGCAAAGACATGACATGAATCTTTAAATGGAAATCAATTCTTCATTTGTTCTATTATGAATCCGTTGGGTAATGAGTTGGATGAAACTCCCTTTGTTTCATAAAATTTCTTTCAAAAATCACTCGTCCATAAATTTACCTTTTTTATTTTCCCAAGACCTGCAAAAAAACGAGTGTCTACCTGCAATAAAACATTAAATCATGGAGAAAGAGAGGTGATCGAGCTCTCCTAATCCAAGAATTATGAAAAAAACAACAAGTAGTTACTCTGTATAACAAATCCATTGAGAAAATAACAAAGCAAAATTTATCTGTCACTTGCGGGAGAGCAGTGGCCAATCATGCTAACCTGCAGTGTTTTAATCACAACTTCTTTGTTTTTCATCGAAATTGAGTGATTCCAAAGCCAAATGAGAGATAATTCAAAGTTTTATCTCAAGTAGCAACAGGTTCTAAAAATTCAATGATATGATATGTCAATTTTAGTTAGAACAACCTGCATAATATATTCATTCTCAATTACCCAGCTTAGACCAACAGTTGATATTTCAAGCATAAATGTTTCGTTTGATGTCGGATTTGAATGATTCAAATTGGAAATGAAAGTAGATTAATTTATTTAGCTCCAATAGAAACATTGTTTTAAGAAAATAAGAATTGATAGGTCAAATACTATAAAGAACAGCCGGAAAGACAGAGTTTTAAGAGTGCTGATTTACCATAGACAGTCAGTATTTTGATCATAACTTCCCCATACGATATCAAAAATGAGTGATTCAAATTGAATTGTAAACTAGATTCATAGGAGAATCTACCATAGAAACATGTTTTAAAAATTCATTCATTTAGGCTTGCAAAAACTGATTGTCCCAACTTTGATCCTGAACTACCCGCTAGACATCCGGTCAATGTTTTGGTTCTAACTTTTCCGTTTCAAATCCAAATTGAGTGATTCAAATTGAGTTAGAAATTAGATATCAAGGGCTACTTAGGATAGAAACAGGTTTTAAAAATATTCACTTTTGGTCCCTCAAAACATGACTTTCGCGACTATTTTTCCAGAAATTCCATCAAGCCCACAAGCCAAAAAAATGATATTCAAGCATTTTTCATATTGATGATAAAAATGAATATAAGTGTTTGTAGAATTTTTATTTCTATTATAAATCATCTACATACACAAATGAATTAAAAAAAATTATCACCAACGTTGATTTGCATAACATGTTGCGACAAAAAAAACTAGTTTTACATAAAAAACAAAATGCATTTATTTATTCCCTTATTTATTTTATTTTCTACACTAACCTATTTTGATTTGAAAAATGAATATTTTTATGTATAAGAGTATTTCCAGTGGAGCCATTTTCGAAACAAGGCTTCATGTATACACATACCCAAATTTGAAAAATGCATATTAATGAATATTAGGGTATGAGAAGCCAACTTCCCTTGAAAAAATGGTATCAAAAATTGTTGAAGCATAGAGTGATGTTGCAAACAAATGATGGAGTGAAGCCAATCTTCAATATATCCTTTACTTTCTTGATTTCCCATAGCCATCATACCATGAAGTTCTTGAGCTTTTAAAATAGCTTGTTGATGCATAGTAAAAGAAACCTCATTTTCTTCCATAGCTTCTACAATTTTGCATTTGAAACATTCTAATCTCATGTAAAGGTTCTCTAATAACACATGTGAGATAGAATGGGTGGGAAGGGTGGGTAAATTTGGCAGTTCAACATTGTAAGTATGTTGTACTGGTTTATTATGGTGAGGGTGTGGAATTAATTGAGCAGGAAAATGTGTAAGGAATGGAGCATTTTGATGATGTGGTTGGTTGGGTTGAGTGGATAAATTTGATAGGCAAGTAGGATGTTGTGGAAGAGCTGGTGGAGAATATGGAGAATGTGTTTGTGCTACAAGATGAGGGAAAGTAGTCATGCAATCATAAGGTGAACCATGTCAAACTTGTAAACAAGATTGGTGGTGGTTATATTGCGATTTTCATGGCTACTCTAACATGTGAGTATTCCATAATGGATTATTCAAGTAAGAGAATGGAGAAGAAGTGTTTTGAACCATACCTGTAGGCCTTGTTGCAGCTTCCCCATCTCTTTGATATGCCACTTCCAAATTAGATAAGGAAGAACAACCATCTATGGTATGCTCCTTTCGGTCTTGAGTGAAAAACACTTCATCAAATTCTCGATTTTTATGAACCTGCAAAACATCCAATTTTTCATTTAGAGAGCTAATAAAATCAACTTTAAAATTTTCAAATAAAACATTGATTTCAGCTCTTATGTCTCCTATTCTTGTAGCAGATTTGGAAAAGAAGGAACAAACATCTCTAGGATTCTTACCAGCCTTGGAGATTCCTCTTGAATACCTTATGCACAACTCACAAACATCATCATATGATAATTGAAAAACATCACCTTTTCCTATCAGATTTAAGAGTTCTAAAAATTCATCTTTGATCCCTTTAAGAATGAGTGTTTTTAAGATCTATTTTTGCAAATGCTTATGCTTTGATTTTTGACGGTTATATTGAAATCGATCTACATAGTCCTCCAAAATTTCATCTTCCCCTTGTATCATACCGAAAATATCTTCATTGGATTTGCAATAGTCTTGTTACTTCTTCAAGAATATGTTCTTCATGTCCTCCCATGATTGGATGCAATTCCCACCTAGGCTCATGAACCATCGGAGAGCTGCTCCTTTTAGAGTAAGAGGAAACACTTTCAATCTTTGATCGTTAGTGTAATAATCATATCCTCTACAAAGTATTTCAAACTCAAACAAAAATGTATGTGGATCTTCATTTGTCAAGCCATGAAAATTTGGTAAAGATGGGGGAATTATGTGCATTTGTGTCACTCCTCCTAGATCTTTGATAGGAAATTCAAAAGCAGAAACGTAAGCCATTTCTTACCATAGTAGAAGATGTTCTTCATGTGTTTATTCGAGGCTCCTTCTTCAAATGTTCCTGTCAATTGGTTAGTGAAATGGTGGTGCTTACATCACCACTTGAGTGAAATCATGAGATTTGTTTTTCAAAATTTCTATTTTTTCCCTAGTCATTCACACAAAAATTCAAACATCTATTTATACTCTAAGTTCTTTAAACAATTCTGTTGGAAAGCGGGTGGGGGAGCAGGGCTTTTACATGCTCCTGTATGTAGGTTCTTACCTTCTGTTTTTAATACCCAATTCTTTCCTAACAGACACTCATCAGATACACACTACTCTTTTAAAAATGGCTACACTCTCCCCGGAAACGGCGCCAAAATGTCGAGCGATAAAAAAGTGTCTTTTTAACTCCTAATTACCTTCACATTAATTGTCAACCGAGGGACGACTTTTTATTTCAAGAGTGTACTCAGTCTGAGGTGGCTATTTACTCAAGAGTAATGTTATGAAAGATGTAGTACAGTGCTCAAAATACAAGAGTAAACGAATGCTCAAAATGAGATCTACTTATAGCAAAATACCTTGAAGCCTAAATCATTCATTCAGAAAAATAACAATGTATTAGTCAAGGGTCCAGTAACAATAACTCATCCCTTTGGAAACTGATGTAACCAAAAGTAATCAAGGAACAGATCATCAATCTGGGGACTAGACAAAAAATTCCAATGCCCACTACAGTTTCAAATCGTTCTGCACACCAAAGCAATCAATAACGCAAATAACAGAAAATGGAACGACAAATATGAAATGGAACAGCAAATCGAGAAATGTAATGGCAATTAAGTTTAAGAAACATCAACGCCTTAGTCTACAAAATCAAATGCAGTAATCGTGACCTACATGAATCAAATGGCAATCCTTCACTCTTAAGGACAGATTGAACAACACACTCGAAATGGAACAGCACTGATTAAGGATGAATTATAGAACAACGCTTGAAAACCATATATACACATGGCACACCTTCATGGTAATCTGATCTTGGAAATCCACTTATCAGTCTCATTTATAAAGAATACGATTGTATTTTATAATGGAACAGCAACATCAATAGATCGAACAATCGCAAGGAAATATAATCTCTACGATGAATTCAGTAATACCAATTAATAAATGTTACAACACGGATACGCTGTAATTGAACAACAATACATTTTGTAAGGATCAACAATGTTATATCAATGATTAAAAGAATAGCAATGCGTTACCAAGTCAAGATGAATCAACACGACATTCCTGACATTCAGAACAATATTACTTAGTTGAACATGAATCGAATATAATAGAACTGTGATGTAAAATAACAAAACATATCAGATTACCGAATCACACTGATGAGCAAACCACACATAAACCAGAGAAGATAATATATAGCAGCAACAGCGTACTCCACCAGAGGCTAGGCCCTTAGCCGCCAGCGGATGTTGCTGGGTTACTTCAGATGAACAGAATGAACAGCAACTCCCAAATCATGTATTAATCATTAAATGGTGAAATCATTACAACAGTTGAAGCTTTGAGACTTACAGCATGAAACAATCCTTTCTTCCTCCTATCTATCATGAATTCTAAATTCTAAATCTCTAATTCTAAATCCTCAATTCTCCATTCTCTCAGCCATTCCCATCTCTGATCTTTGTTTTCATTTAAATAGAGAGAGATCAGAGAGAAGTTACAATAGAGATAACTACAACATGATTTTTATTACAAAATTGGATTGTTTCCAACCAATTGATAAACAAGAAGATATATTTCCATCCAGCTTTCAACAAGAGCAAGGTGAATTTGGCTTTTCAGCTAAGATTTGGAGGACGGCCGCAACAACAAATCTAAGAAAATCGTGCTCAAAGAACCCTGTGTTTCTCTCGGTACAAGCCAAATTTGGGAAAACCATTCTTTAAAAAAGTTAATTGGGTCCGTTCTGGACAAAACCCATGTTCCAGATTTTCTAAATTCTTCTTCATTTACTCAGAATCGCAGCCGCAAAACTGTCACTTCTTATTCCCGCGAATTTTTGGGTTGACACATTTAATGGTCAAATCTTCAATCTAGAAATTATCTTGGACGTTAAAAATGGTAAATAATGTTACAACTAATTTATTGAAACTATCATTGATAAAATCATTCATAATCATCAATTTATTAAAAATAAAGGAGAATAAATAATATTTATTCATAAGAGCATAAATCATTATAAAATAGAATTATATGATAAACCGTAATTAATAACATGATAAAGAAAAGTAAAAATGGATGAAATAAGTGTTAAAAAGGTGGTCGTATTCACGGCCCAACAGTGTTGGTTATGGAAGAAGATTGTTGAAGGTTGGGATAGGATGAATCCAGAGGACGGTTCCGCTTGGAGCCAGAAGAAGAAGACTCAAGTGAATTCTCTCCATGTTATATATAGCTTAGTGCAATAAAAGAAATGTTGTCTTGTTTCCAAAAATAACTTTGTTTCCGTATAAAATTGTGTTGTAATTCATGTATGAATGTTGTTTTGATGTATAACTTATCATTAGCTTATATGGTATAAAGTTAAATTTCATGAATATGCTTTACTTCTATACTGCTATGTATGCTCGAATTGAATGATTTTCAGGTCTGAAGAACATGAGAAGTTGTAGATGGTTTGAACCCTGCAGGATCTACTCAAACAAAGGAAATCTGGGTACAGTCGCTCTTGCATAGTTTGTTTATATAATCATTTTTTCCCGAGTTGTATGAGTGTTTCTTGTTGTAGTCTACTTCTGCTCTGTTGGGGTTCTAATCCAAAGCCCTAGCGTATTTATTCCCATAACAAAATTGGTGACTCCACTGGGGATCAATCTCTGATGCACTTGCTGCCACTAGTTGGAAACCATTGGCAGAATCGCTCCTGCGCCTTCTAGGAGAAGGCTTTGGACTCGTACGTGATAGCCCACAAAGTCTTGTGGACTATCGAGATTGTCAGTCAGCCACTTTGAATTATTTAAAAGATCTACTTAAAGACTCAAAAATTATAAAGCTAGGCTGACTAGGAGCACCAGAACACTCACTAAAATGTCCTTAAAGATATCAGCAATCAAACAACTCTCAAGTATTTTAGATCCAGGTGATTAGGCCCGTACACCAAAATACAAGAAAGTTAATAACAAAGGCCTTCTGAAAATAGACTGGGGTAATTACGCCCCAGGCCTACTGGCAAAGATATCAGAGGTAGTTACGCTGACCTCTAGACAACAGCCTTTACCAGTACAAGCCCCCAAGCTTCAGAAGGGTGCCCTCCAAAAGTACTGTTGAATGTTATACAATGTCAACCTATTGAGAATTTAGGAGTTGGGATGTACTCTTTGTTAATGCGTATATTTGACCTTCCTCGTCCTACAACTAGAATAAATGTAATTTCATCCTCTAGGGGGCCTTCACGGAAAGAGTTCTTTCGAACTCATTATTTTTCAGACCCTTGGACCTTACCTTCATCTACCACCACATTAGATGGAGGGCAGGTTGGTGGAATGGAATTTCCCATGTCTGCAGCAGAACTTAGCTATCAATCTATCATTAACTCTATAGAAAACCATCCCACTCCTTTTTCACAGGAGGAGTTAGATGGTGATGTGGCTCCAACTTGGACCCTTGACTCTACTTCAACTCTGGATTTCTTAGATACATTTTTACCATCTGAAAAGCAATTTTGGAGGCAATGATGGGTGTGGATCAACCATGGGAAGATTTACATCATCGTTCATAATTTCTTCCTCCATTGCATGAATTTGAATCCAGGTTCTCCAATTTGCTTACTAGTGATGTTTGTACATTTTCAAACCCATTGGCTCCAGCACAATTATCTGCCGAAGGTACTATGTCGATTATCTCAAGAACTGTACCTATAAACATCTCTAGGAATCCTAACATTATAGAAAATGTATTCATCATAGCCGATTGTGCCCCTGAAGAAATTCAAATTTACACCGACCTCTTTAAAGAGTTTTGAGATGTGTTTGCTTGGTCTTATGAGGAAATTATTGTAATTGATCCATCTATAGTCCAGCATGAGATCAAGACATACGAAAATGCCAAACTTATTCATCAAAAGCTTCGACTGGTCAATCCCCAAAAAGCAGTAGCTATTAAAGATGAAGTTGAAAATTTTCTTAAGGCGGGTTTCATATACCCCATTCCTCTAACAGAGTGGGTTTCCAATCCAGTCCCAATAGATAAAAAGTAAGGAACGATCTGAGTATGTATCGAATTTATCGATTTGAATAAAGCTTGTCCAAAAGACAATTAACCCACACCTTTTATTCATCAAATTTTTGTTGAATGTGTGGGTAATAAAATTCTTTTGTTGATGGACAGATTCTCCAGTTATAATCAAATTACTATCCGTCTATAGGACCAGCACAAGATAGCCTTCATTTGTCCCTAGGGCACATTTGCATACAAGAAGATGCCTTTTGGTCTTAAAAATGCTGGAGCTACTTTTCAGCGGGCCATGTCTTATGCTTTCCATGACATCAAACATGTTATTGAAGCATACTTGGATGACTTAGCTGCTCGTTATCAAAAGAGAATCAATCATCCCAAGCACCTTCGGTTAGTTTTTTAGAGATGTCGTTTTTATAAAACCTGGTTGAATCGGAATAAGTGTGTTTTGGCGGTCACATCTGGTTGGTTGTTATAATTCATCGTATCAACTGAATGGATTCAAGTTGATCCTTTCAAGGTTGAGGCAATAATTCAGTTGCCTCCCCCATCTTCCATTCATCAACTTCAAAGTCTCCAAGGAAATGCAAATTTCTTGAGTAGAGTTATATCAAATTACGTCGAGATTACCAAAGGATTTATGCATTTGCTTAAGAAATGCGTTCCATTTTTATGGGATGACTTTGCACAACGATCTTTTGAGGCCTTGAAATAGGCATTAACCTCTGCTCCATTGTTGAGTCCACCAGATTATGGTAGAGATTTCCTTTTGTATCTCGCTGCGACAGAATCAACCATAGGTATGGTTCTAGTTTAGGAGGATGATGCTCTCAGTTAGCATGTAATCTACTACTTGAGTCGAGGCTTAGTAGGACCTGAGCTATGCTATTCTCCTATCGAGAAATTGGCCTTGGTAGCAGTCCATGTTGTCTAGTGACTTCGTCATTATATTCTGCTACGCAAAATGTTCATCTTAGCGGTTGTCATTCCTTTTCAATTTGTCCTTAGTAGGCGACCGATTGGGGGCAAATATAATCGATGGATTTTTATTTTGCAAGAATTTGATCTTGAGTTCTTGTCAGCAAAATCTAAGAAGTCATTGGTTTTTGCGGAATTAATTTCCGAGCTGCCTTGTGAGGAAGCCATTGTTTATGAGGAAAATTTCCCCGACGAACATTTATTCCTCATTTCTTCACAAGTTCCCTGGTACAGAGATATCATTATATATCTATAGACTTCGAAGTTCCCACCTGCATCCTCCAAAGATGAGTGTTGAAAGTTACGTCACCTTGCCCAAAACTATTTTATCATTAATGATACATTATATCACAGAGGGGTTGATTCAATCCTTAGGCGTTGCTTAACTTTGGAAGAAGTAGAGTCTGTAGTTAATGATTACCATAGTGGAGCTTGTGGCAGTCAGCTATCAGGGCTTGCAACAGCCCAGAAAATTCTGCGTGCTGGTTACTTTTGGCCTTCAAATTTCAAAGATTGTATTGAAGCACTCAAACGTTGCCACCCTTGTCAAATTTATACTCGAAAAATGCGCGCGCATCCAGCTCACTTTTTCCTATTATCAATGTGAGTCTATTTACAAAGTGGGGCATTGACTTCACTACTTGTAATCCACCTTTAGCGGAAAATCACAAGTGCATCATTATGGCCATAGACTACTTTACAAAGTGGGCTGAGGCCATGCCTACTTACAAAAACGATAGTGAAACAGCAGCCTTGTTTCTCTTCAATCAGGTTATTTCATAATTTGGTATCCCAAGAGAGATTTTCACTGACCATGGCAGTCACTTCCAGAATCAACTGATGACCGAATTGGCTCTCAAGTTGGGCTTCCAGCAAGAGCATTCATCTTTGTATTATCCTCCGGCCAATGGGCAAGTTGAGGCTGTGAATAAGTCCCTCAAGACTATCCTGCAAAGGACAATTGACAAAAATCGCTCCAATTGACACATCATGTTGTACCTGGCACTCTAGGCATACCGAACCTTGATGAAGACTGCCACCGGTTTTACTCCTTTTCAATTAGTTTATGGGCTGGAATCTATTTTTCCTATTCCCTTAAGCTAGTTGTAGAACTTCTTCCAGAGACGTCTAGTCTCGAAGAACACCTCGTTCATTTGGAACATCTCGATGAGCAGCATCGAGATGCCGCCATAATAAACTAGGCCCATAAGAAGAGGGTTAAAACTTTTTTTCTAAAGGCGACCTTGTCTTAGTCTATGACCAAGACAAAGACGCCCTGGGTGTAGGCAAATTCAAGTCTATGTGGTATGGTCCCTTTGTAGTCAAGTGATTTTTGGCAAAAAGGGCCTACGAATTATTTGATTTTGAAGGAAATAAGCTGGCAGAGCCCCGGAATGGGCTCTAACTTAAAAATTATTTTGCTTAGGTTTCAGCCGAGTAATTGCTTCTTTGTATATATTGTATTTTTGTACATATTTATCTAGCATTTTATGATATCTACATTTTTTATCTTCTTTGGCAGGTGTTGATGGATGATTTGATATATTTTGGATTCACCGATGGTGCTAGTTGGCACACTTGGAATCTTACTTCCGCGGCTTGGGTGATTTATTATCCATCTGGCCAGTTGATGGTGTCGAGGGGAGTATGTATTTGTCCTGCTTTGAATAGCATTGCGGAATATACTGCCATTGTTATGAAACCAGCTCACAAAAAGATAGAAAAGATAGATGAACGCCTTATAAATCAACCTCTTCGAGGGGCAACCTCCTTTACATTACACAAATAAACAATTCTTGGATGATACAAATGGCAAGACCTCCTTTCTATATATAGGAGTCTAAGGGGTCATATTATAATTAGAGCCAACATAACAATAATATTGTAAGGGAACAATAATAAAAATAGTGGGCTTCTATGGGGCACAATAATAACAATATGGGGACTACATGGGCACAACAATATAATAAGGGGGTTTTACTAATAACAATAAGGGGTTACACTAGTAGTGTAGGGACCTAACATGCCCCTCTCCTTCAAAAAGTGTTGTCCTCGACGCTTGAGTAGTTATTGATGCTTCTATATAAAATTCTTGTCCTCCCATGTGGAATCTTCAATGGGTAAGTTCTTCCACTTGATGAGATAACCTGAAATTGATCGATTTCGTAGCTATCGAGTTCTTGTTTCTGTGACTTCTCCAGGCTCCAATATGATTTTTCCTTCCTTGTCAAGTTCTGGAAATATTATCCATGAGTCGGATGCTCCACCTTTTGCTTAGTTTCGTTTATCTCTCTTCCTTTTCACCATTCTGAAATGATCTGTTATGCTCCTGAGGCAGGAGCGATTGTATTTCCTATTCCTGTTATTGACGATCTAAATCGCCATTGGCTATGGGCTGTTCTCCCTGTAATAGTGGAGCCCCTGGTGTTCAAATAATACATATCCTTGCGATAGGGCCGATGCTGGCCGGTGTCCAGAAGAGACCAATCCGCTTTAAGTCAAAAAGATTTGGCAAATGGGATGATACTGAAGCGGTTATCACATTTGGGTTTGGTGAAAATCAGTGAAATGTTTAACACATTTCTCCTTTGTAGCTTTTTTATTCCTCTAATAATAAAGCACGGTAATTTTTCCTTGGAAAAAAAAAAGTTCTGGAAATATTGTTTGTACTGGGATATTCTGCAACTTTTAAATGAGTGGTCGCACTTCTTTGTCCTTCTTCCATTCATCCCTTGCTTCATTTATCCAATCTAGTTGGATAATAGAAATAGCACAAAACAATGCTTCCACATCCTCATCATTTCTTGAGAGTGCATTTACCACAACATTTTGCTTCCCCTTTTTGTAGATGATTTCAAAGTCACAATCCAACATCTTTGTGACCCATTTTTGTTGCTCTTCAGAGGATAATCTTTGTTCTAAAAAGTATTTAAGGCTATCATGATCCATTTTTACCTTGAAGTGTCTTCCCATTAGGTAGGG